>JAUZNC010024653.1:0-23077 GCA_034780395.1 Vannuccia rotundouncinata | reverse complement strand
TCGAAGCTTTATTCACCTTTTCCCAAAACATATTGTACGATTGTTCATTACGAAGTGTTTCCAGCGTCTTTACAACCCCCCGGCCCCCCCTGTTGCGCCGGCCCTGAAAGGTCAATATTTTAAAAATGAAAAAAATATAAAAGTATATATATAAAAATATAAGCAGTCGGAGTATATAGGTCATACAACCGTTTTAAAATATACAGTAGCATACATCATATTAATTACCTATTCCAACTCTTCCACACTTCCTGGTCCACTTCAACCAACAATTTCGTGCAACTCTACCACACTTGATCCGATTCAATCAGATAAACCATTTCAACCACAATATGAATTTAATTTTCCTCAACGTAAATGTGATAAACAACGGCGTTCTTTTCAACCAATATGGTTCGAACAATGAATTTAATTTTCCTCAACGTAAATGTGATAAACAACGGCGTTCTTTTCAACCAATATGGTTCGAACAATTTAATTTTTTATATTATGATCAAAAGACTGAATTCGTTTTTTGCTTTTTTTGTGACAAACATCATCATAATTCTAAATTGGATCTTGTTAAAGTATAATATCTAATTTTAACTGATGGATTTTTTAATTGAAAAATTTCGCATGAAATTTTTTTACAACATAAGTTATCCCAATGCCATACAATAGCAGGTGAGATTGAAATTTCGTTACCTATATATGGAAACATCATAGAAATGATCAATGAATCAACCAAACATAAGATGGAAAGCAACCGTAATATGCGTCACTGTCTTTTAAAAATAGTTGAAAATTTATAGTTTTTGTGCAATCAAGGAATTTCCATTCAAGATGACACAAATGAGTTTTCAAATTTTATCAATCTCTTTAAATTAAGTTCAATTTATGACTATATTCTGCGCGAATGGTTCCAATACATATCTTAGTCATGATATCTAAAATGAACTATGCACAATAATGTTAATGTTTTGCGTAGTGCAATTGGTGATATCGGCATGAATTTTTGTTCTATAATTGCCGATGAATATACTGACATATCGAATAAAGAACTGCAATTATCATTATGTATTCGTTGGATAGAAGATAAATTATTGGTTTCTACATAACAATATTCCTATAACACATATATACTCAGCTATACTATTTTTATAGCTATTAAAGATGCCTTAGTACGTATTCATTTAAATCTAACTAATTGCAGTTGAGGAGTACGTTTTTATGGCGCAAGCAATATGTTAGGCCATAACACAGCCAAACATATACAGGAAGTTCTTACCAAAAGGTCTAGCTACACACTGTCAACTACGTTCACTCTCTTAATTTGAGTATATAAAAGGAACAACTAAACAGTGTAAAATTTTTATTGATGCAATGGATACTAGGAAAGAAATTGTCACTCTGATAAAATTTCCCCTATATGTGAAAATATTTTCCAGGAAATAAAAGCAGTAAATAATTCTGAAGAAGACAACAGAAAGGGAAACATTTTGACACTTGGTGTCACAAATGGACGGTGAGAGCTGGATCCTTGCAGAATATTATGTTCAGGTATGATGTTCCTTTACAGTGCTGCATGGGAATGAAAGTCTTCAAACAAATCTACAAGCCGATGTACGATTATTGAATATGAGGAACAAATGCAGACATTTACTTATTTTTTGCACTACATATATCCCAATTATTGTTCTCACGTATATACCTACTGATAATCTGTCAAAAAACGATTCAGCCTCAGAAAATGTCAGCTATCTATGGGAAGTCTGTCACCGATTTGTCTATAAAAGTTCTCAAAAAATGCGAACGGATACATATTTTGATGCATTTTATGGTCAGATTTGTGGTTAAAAAGGCTCATTCATCCATTTCTGAGCCAAAAGTATACCTCGAAAAAGATGTGCTCCCAAAAATTTCCAATTGGATCATCTTCTGGAACACATCCATCTTACTTCGACTATATTGAAGATTATTTCAACCAGGTGAGCTTGGAAGTTTATAAATGGTCAAGGCACAACTTCCAATTATTCAAACATTGTTTCATAACTCTAACATAATTTGTTTTGGTGATGTAATTAAGCAACTGAAAACTTTACAACCTATTTAAAAACAGTTGATAATATCAGAAATATGTTCTCTGTAAATTACTTCTGGTTAATCCTACAACAATCTGCACCTGCGGAAATGTCATTTTCAATGGATCAGTTAATATAATCTTACTTACGAATATCTTGTATGACTCAACGACGTTTCAACGCACTTTTTTAATATAACCACAACCGTACAAGAATGTTCTAGCCGAAATGAACAACATAGAAAATATTTTAGTAATTTTTAATGAAACTCAATTTTACAAACACTCATATAAAATAAATTTTATAAGTGTATTACCTATAAATTTTTTTTGATTGATTCACATTTGAAACTTTTTAAACACATATATACCTATAATTATTATGACCTTTATAAATATAACTAAATATACCAATCAGCTATATACATATTATAAGTATATTAATATATAAGTGTAAATTATAACTAATAGGCATTTACAATAATAATATGTTTCATTACATAATATTTTTATTATAAATGTATATAAATGTATAAACTATATATATTTCGTAAAAATAAGTAGTAATTGTAATTTTTTAGAAAATAGGCTCTTTTAAAATCACTAATAGCTGTATATACAGCTGATTCCAATCGGAAGTAATTGGTCTCTTAATTGTCAAGTGCTCAGGGGTGAGTCAAAACTTCATTCTCACATTTTAGATGCTTTTAACTATAAATTAGACGTTCTTTCTCTTCAAGAAAATCATCTCCAAGATTCTAAATTGCTCACCTTCAGAAAAATCATCTTCCCTAGCAACAGCACTTCTTCTCACAGAGGAATAAGTATTCTTTACGAATCATCTCTCCAAATGACACATTCTCCCATAAATGACAACATACTAGCTTGTCAGCAAATCAATAAATAATTCAAAATCCATCATCTTCATCACACTATACAAAGTAATGCAAATCAAAACTAAGAAACACCTTCTATTCAACTCATGAGTAGAATACGTAACGCCTGAGAGGGGTTCTGAAAATGTCACAGACCGTCACGGGGAGAGGGGGGTAGTTAGTGCAGCGTCACGTGGCGCAGGAAAAAAATAGCGAGAGTGAACACTCTATGTATTTTACTTGTACAAGTTTTATTACTATCTGATTAATTAAGATATTATATTTCTGTACATAATATGTTTTAAAGTGTTAGAAGACTGTGTGCTGTGGTCTAGTATTAACAGGTTGTAAGGTACTTTAATTATGGATTAAATTTCATTTTCTCACAAATAATTTAAATTGTCATATTGCAAGTTTCATCAAAATATCAACTTATATGTATTTTTGGTTTTTTAAATTATGTAATTTAAATTATGTAATTTAAATTATACAGATTTATATTAGACAATTTACAAAACAATTTTATAAGAGCATAATATACCCACCCACATACATAATGTCTTTGGTATACTATTAGAAATAAATTCATATTTTCTCCTGATCTATAAAATTATTGTCTACAGGTAAAGTATATTACTTTATCAGTAGTATATTGTAAAGTATATTAAATTTTACCAATAACTTTTCAAAATTTTAGAGAGGTTTTTAGGGATCCCGTAAAAAGATATTATATAGAGATCACCTTCACTTATTCACTAAAAAATGAAATACACATATCGCACTCAATATTTTTATATAAAAGATCCAGTTCATAAAAGATTGGTTAATTGTCTGATCCTAATAACCAGCTAGTATATTCATTATCGTACAATCTTTTTTCTTTAAGTAAATAAAATAAGTTCATTAAAAAAATAAAATTTAAATGTGGTTCATTAATTAGTGTGAAAATAGATAAAAAGCTAACCAAACCCTTTTTCAAAGTAGTATACCACTAAAGTGATCCATATTTCAAAAAGGTGATTTGATCACAGAGACTGAACTGTTTTTAAAATAAACAGTTTTATAACAATACAAATACAGATGTAAAACACACTACCAAAATCTTCATAAGCTGACCACAGACAAATGCGATTGTAAGAAAAAGGTAAACATGTATTGCAATTGATCATTGAAATTAAAAACAAAATAAGCAGTGGTTAATTACAATTTAATTAAACACGGAAGATACCACACAATAATAAAAAGTGAGTAAATTTCTGAAACCTAACAGGTATAAGGTACTCCACTTTTTGTTATATTTACGAAAATTCAGTCACATATGCACGCTTCAATAATATGAGCAAAATATCATCTCTCGTTAAAAAAAAATGTAGAAAGAATGATTGTAAATTGTTTGTTGTATGATTGTAACAGCCGAAGTTTTTGTTGTTGATTATAACAAAGAGATTAATCTAATTTTGTACATATTGTATAATTTATTCTAATTATTATTGCACAATACTATCTATCACCCGGAAATGACAAGTAAATGACAGATTATTAGCACTTCCCCGTAAAATCAATAACAAAGATTACATAATATTATAAGATACGAAAATAGTAAGAAGCAACCACCTCCACCAACACCCACTGCTAAAGTAAAAGACGAAAAATGATATCTAAAAAACTGAAGGATTAAATTTCCTTTAGGTTGAAGAAATGAGAATGGATATTTAACTCCTGTCTGCTGTCAAAGGGAATATTTATTCTAAGACCTGTATTAATGGAATAATCTTTTTGAACAAGGAATTCTACCTACACGAATTCAATTAGTTAAAATTATGTTTTAAACCTTTAAATGTCTTTGGTTCTCAAACTCAATGTCTGACCGATATAAAAAGGGGAGGGGTGCTAGGAAAAGAAATAAAATGCAAGTGGGTGCAGTGTCAATGGATTAGCACTGGAATATCAAGAAAAGGAGAAGAGAAAAATTAAGACACAGTGCCGATTAATGAAAGCATAGCAGT
This sequence comes from Vannuccia rotundouncinata, assembly GCA_034780395.1. Taxonomy (NCBI): domain Eukaryota; kingdom Metazoa; phylum Platyhelminthes; order Proseriata; family Coelogynoporidae; genus Vannuccia; species Vannuccia rotundouncinata. The sequence continues at coordinate 18,137 of JAUZNC010024653.1, read as the reverse complement.
TACTCGCTACATACGAGTGTGTGTATATATATAAAACGTGTGCCGATTCTAAATTTACTAGAAGTTATCACGACATGTATCAGAGAGAGAGAGAGATTGAAAATTTCCTAGACTACCGACCTCTACACAATAGGCAAGAAGAGGAGCCTTCAATACACTCTGCTAATTGGTCAATTATTATTTTTTACTCAAAATGATAAAACAATGGTACATTATGACGCATCACATAATTTATCCACCACCAAATCTAGAGAGAGAGAACGGACAGTAGCCTACACAACTGTCACAATGCAATAATAGTAACTTTAGAAAGTAATACAACGAAATAAACTAAACAGCAGCAGCTCAGGGCTTCTCAATATTACACAGTTCGGGGTGATGGAACATCAAATGATTGTCTTTTTTAGCGACTATCGCTTCTTAGGATTCGGACTGTTCTGGCCGGCCGGTAGCTCACTCCTCTTAGTGGCCGGGCTGTTCTGTCCCGAGTCACCATTCCCCGGGGCCAGACAGTCGCGGTCGAACTTGGCCTGCTCAGAAGCCACCTCCTGGGCCTGACTCTCATCAATCGAGTTGTCGGCGGTGTAGTCGGGCTTATCGCGAATTTCGGCCCAGTTGATTCGGGGCACGTCGATCTGTTCCGGGAATAGCCAGGGCTTGAAGCCGCTCGCGTGTTTCTTCTTCCAGGCTTCGTAGCCGGCGGCGGCTTTGGCGAGTTTGATCATGACCCGCGGGGCCACGTAGCATGTAGCTTTGTTGACGGCCCAAGTTGGTAATTTTCCTGTTTCAGAAAGCGGAATAAGAGGAATTATGACATTGTAGCTACTAACAAATTACTTTGATCAATTGTTGTAAGAAGGCTTAACAGTTTTAAATGATTAAATTGGAATATTTCATGTAAGATTATTGTATTTCCAGATTAAACCACGAATCTGAATTCTTTTACTGCTGATATTGCGCCAACTCGTTAAATATTTACCATTTTAATTAATTGAAAGATTTCAAAGTTTCATGAATAATTTAGGTGAATAATGAAAATGTTAGTTTTTCCAGTTTAGGATATAAGCGTGGCAGAAAATACAATTTTGTGTAAAATAAATGTTTAACGAGGCGCGAATATAGGAAAGGTAAAAACATCCCACGCTGAATGTGAATAATTATAACGCTGCATCCCACGCATGAAGTTGTAATTTTGCTTTAGGAAAATCATTTATTGTTCCAACTGTGGACGATCAATACAAGCTGGCCTTAATTGATCAGTTTAGTCTAAGCGATAAGTAATTTAAATGTCTACAACGAAGCTCTATACTATTGACAAATCAGTAAGATTTATAATTAGTATGTTTAAAAAATTAAACAAATTAAAAGCTTTTTTGTTGTTGAAAACAGAAGAAGAATGTCTTCAATATGTTTTCAATAAAAAAAGATTTTTCTTCAAAGTTTGAAACTTGCTCTATAATGAAACTAATAATTGATACGAAAATTTATTTTTGTTTTAAATTTAATCAATTAAAAAGATTAATAATTGTACAAATAGCAAAAGATTTATTAAAATTTAAACTTTTAATAGCTTCTTATATTATTTTATAATTATACAAATGAACACAAATGAAATTATGTATGTAAATTGAGAGCAAAAATGAAAAGAAAGATGATTAATTACTATTTACAAATTATATATTTTAATTATTTTAATAATTCAAATAAGAGAATTAAACATAATGTGGGCAATATGTGGGCATTTTGTTAACTTTTAATGTGTAACATCATAAATATATAAAATATGGTGCGCATGTCCACTAGCGATTTTCCATAGTTTCAATTCGTTGAATAATACGTCATGTCGAATGAATTATTACATATTAAAAAGTTATAAAGAAAGAAATTTATTAGCATATCGTGTGATAACTTTGTTTCCACAGAACATCAATCGATATCCACAAGTTTCATAACTTTTATAATCCACAACTTTAGTATCAAGTTTGTAACTACTAAAATAATTCGAGTCGTACAAACAAGGCAAATTGTGAGCATCTGTTCCACCCTAAAAAGATTGTTGATATAAAATTGACCTAATTGTCGGAAGAAATCGCCAAAAATAGATTGAAAAATCGCGTCCGTTTTCAAGTTTAGTATTGAACCAAATATAGTTAAAAGAATATTCTTAAAATTAATGATAGTTTCATGCGTGCCCGCAGTGGGGGTGTCGTTGGGTCGAACGACCCATTAAAACTTTTGACGCCTATTTATTTAAATAAAAAATAAACTCTAAAAAATTAAGAAAAAAATTGCATACCCTAACCCCCCCCCCACCTTTCTAAGATGTCTATATTTTTGGTAAAGAGCGCCTACTTATACATACACACTGCGTAATTTTGGTTTCATTGTCGGTCTCATATGAATTTATCGACTGCTATACCCTCAAACAAAATCATTGTAGAGTCGATCCATTGACATTGTTCATGCCTATACCTCTATCGAAGAGGTGAAATGAGACATTGCTCATATTAGAACCAATATAAATGAGCATTTTTCGCAGATATATAAGCAATCATTGCGCCTTGCAGAGACGAATGTTTGCCACGAACAGTAAAACGCCAAGTTCATCGATCCAACACACCATTGAAGAGTATTACCGACGAGTTATTGCAATTTCAATAGTCGATACTTTGGGTTCAAAAATGAATTTGCGCTTCTCAAAGATAGCACAAGACACTTCAATGTTGATTTCCTTGATACCAAGTATCTGTAGTGATTTGGTTCACCTAATATCACTGTATACGTGATCTCGAGTTTGCATTTTGGAAACAAAAGTGGGAAGCAGTTGATCTTGATACAAGACCGTCTTCGTTATCTCAATCCTTGATTGCATGCGATGAAATGAGATTTCCCCACATATTTGGGCTTCTCAAAATTGGCTCTACCCTACCAATTACCAGTTGTGAATGTGAAGGATCATTTTCCGCACTACGTCGGCTTCATACACGGTTACGTTCATCAATGACCACATCTCGTTTGTCCTCACTTGCTCTGATTAACGTCCATTATTATTAAATGTAAAACTATTGTTAAAAGATTTTTGGAACTACACCCCCACAGAATTAACATTTTCAACTTACTTTTTGAGTAATATTAATAGGTGGATATATTTTTATTTTTGATAAAACATAATTTGCATTGATTTTACTCTACCTATAAATAACATGTTTGCACCGTTATGTAAATAAAATTAATAAATTTGTTCTATGTATATACCTATATTTCATTGACATTGATGCTGGAATTTAAAAATTGCCATTATATTAACACTACGTAATATATATCTACAATTTAATACATACAAAATTATTTTCGTAACGCTTCTATTTTCTCTACTTCTCCGTTGAAGCAATTCTCGTAGTATTCTGGCTCTTCTATATTTTACATTATATAAATTTCATATTATTAAACATTGGTATATTGTTTATTCAATTTAATTCTGATTTATGTAGAATTATCACGATTATTTAACTTCAATAATATAGTTCCAGTGTTCCTGTCTGAGTTTTTACTGGTTTTTATTTAATAATATAGTGTACATAGCTCCTCCCTACATATTATTTATAGTAATTAAGTTATGGAAATAAAAACCGTAAAATCAATGTAGGTACATAGGTGTATATGTAGCTATAAGTTAAAAATATATAATGAAATGTTGTCCTTTGCGCCTCTTTTTATATATTTTGACCCTCATGCTTTGAAAAATCCTGGGAGCGTGCATGAGTTTGTTTGCGTTTTATCACAGAGAAATGCAAACTAAACAATTTATATTAAATATCAATCCAACCTTCGATTTCACAATTCAAAAATTGTAAACTTCAAAAAGTAAAGAGCTTTTGATAAATAGATGGATCAAACTTTCGATAAATTCGATGCATGTTCGGTTTAATCAATATGTTAAAGGTTCAATATTCCTTGTCCAAACATGTTTGTATATCACAAACATCAAACTTTTACATCCTATACAAACATTAGCCAGTACGAGAGAGTAACTTATCTCTGTTTGGTTTTTGTTTGTTGGCAAACAATTTTCGAACGATACTAAGAATAGTGACATGCTACAATGGCTTAGTTCTATAGTGTGTTGTGAATACTATGACATATTCTAACTATATAGTTAATCTTATTATGCATGTACTAATATGTAATATGTGCATGGAACTCACTGCTATACATTTTACAACGCGACTATACTTTAATTATGTATGCGATAATGAGTATTGATAAATTCTAAATGTGGCACAGCAAATGCGTAACAGGAAATGAGTTTAACGATTTTCTCCTGTACTACTAGGTATAGTATGCTTCTGTTTGATAGGTTACATTGATCGCCTAGATTGAACCAGAAAAAACACTGCATTGAAATAAAATAAACACGAATAAAGCAATCAATGACAGAAATCACGCGATTATTAGGAATTTAACGATTCAGAACAAATTAAAACTGGTATATAGCCATAAAATTGAACGTCATAATATAAGAGCAAGTAGGTATTCATGTGTAGGTGTGATAACAGTCGTATGTGCTATAGATGATTATGCATATGATAAATAAACAAGAGATAGTTCAATAAGTGACATAATAAGCCATGTCAAGTATTGTTAATATGAGTGAGGTCTAAAGTTGCTTAAAGTCATGACTAAGCAACTTCACAGTATACCTACCAGCAGTGATCTAATCAAGAGTCGAATTATTAGGTTAGGTAAATAAATATGAACATTTGCTGACGTAGAAGTAAGTAGATACGACATTGACTATTGTAGAATATTCTAAAGACGGCAGTAGATAAATGGTGAAAATCGATATCTATAAAGAAGACAACGTTGTTAATATGACGTAATATGAGGTAATATTTGTGTTATAAAACGTCACATTTTAATTTCAGATTAATTATATAAACTAGCTTTTATAATAAAAAAGAGAGAATTAGATAATGTTTGTAGAATTCTTATCAGAACAGGAATTCCTAAAGTATTATGCTAGTTGGTAAATTTTAAACTAAAAGTTTACTTATTGATCCTATATACGCATTAGTGCTAGTAAATTTGAACTATAGCAACATTTGAAATACAGAGACTTCGAATACGCAAGTAATAAAATGAGTTACCTCTGGGATCTACTTGTGCGACATAAATAAGTGAACAGGAGTTGTTGTCGATCGGCCGGATTACATAGCCAGTGATGTGAGATACCGCCCGGATAAAGCTCTTTTTAGAGGGTGCTTTCTGCAAATTAGAATGAAACCAGGCAGAAACTATGAAAGCAGATTGTAATACGGGTTAATCATCTGGATAGTTGTAGTTTTCGACAGTTCTCGTTATTTAGGAAGTTCTAATTTTAAATTATAATTTTCAAATATGAACTTTTAATGTTTTTTTTAAATAAAAACGTATATAATTACTTTTAAAAGATTTAATAACAACTGAGCAAAAAATGTAAAAAAGAAAACAAAATCAGTTATATTCACTTAAAATGAAAAAGTATAATTACTAGTAACTGTTTCATAATTTAATCATTGTACAATTTATGTATAAAATTATTATTTTTAATTCTATGTTGCAAATTAATATGCAATACGAATTTGAGATAAACACTTTGAAGACGTGGATATGTATTGGAAATAGGGTGATAAGATTATCAGATTAAATATAAGTAAGTACGCATATGTCAAATTGAAAGAATTACACTGTAATCGTTTACACATAATCCAAATAATCTATACCAAGTCTGATTAGAAAGAGGTCAGAGAAGGTTTCAAATGAAGGCGTGAGAAAGTTACTATAGCTAGAAAATAATAGCAACCTTACTTATTGAAATTTGGTAAATAAAAAATTGAAAACTGGATTCAATGAAGGCTTCCCAAAAGAATAAAATCATTACACACTAAAAAAAGTATTGCTTACTTCATGAAACACGGAATGGTTGAATATAATGGATTCGGTATTCGTTTGTAGCCACGAACGTTGAGTTACGAAGTCACGATTTTTAAATGGAGGAATGGAACGCACTGCAATGAAATGGATTAATGGTGAAATAAATTGTATTTTGCCGTAAATCAAATTAATATAAAACTTTTTTTCTTTAAAGAAGAAATTCAAAGCTTTGCAATATATAATTGGTTTAAACAAATAAACCATTACTTAATTAAAATTCTACTGAAACTACGAATATAAACAAAAGAATGCATTAAAAACTACAATTAGTCAGAAACACAAAGAAAGAGTAAAGTAAGAAGTCGTAAAAATCGATAGTGCCGAGTGAGGAGTCACCGTTTTAAATATTTAATTGTAGGTAAAGAAAGCACTTACAACTCTCCAAACTAACTTAGGACAGATTGTAAATCGTAAGGAAAACCGTCAGCTTATAATTATCACTCTTTAAAAAATAAGGCCTAAGAATAAACATTTGAAACAAGGCATATAAGAAATAAGGGCACATAATAATTGTAATATGATAAAACTATCAGTAATTATAATTTTGTGTCAGACAAATATTTGTGAGAAGATTCGTAATATAAATGTTAATGCGATGTTAGAAACTATATGGCTTTACTAACAATATTTGTTATATTATTAAACATAAGACCACAAACATATTATACAATACTCTACAAAATGCAATCATTAATAGTAAGCCAAAAACTAATTATAACTACAAAATTATTAATAAAAAAATTATATCGGAATGAAAGAATCGAGATAAATTGTGTTCCGAAATATGTAAGAAAACACTTTAATGAGTTAGACGTATTCCTATAATAAATCTTCGTGTCTGAATATTGAGACACTGTATCTATTGGCAACTTGGTCTATTCCTCCAATAGATAATCAAAGAAAAGAAAAATGATATTGGTAGAAAACAAATATGCATACGACTAATATGAACATAATAGGTATTGGTGTACCTATTTAATAGCCTATATATCTCACGCACTAGAATTAACTTACACAACCAAACAATTAATTATATACAATACTATATTTATACACATTATAATAAGGCGCATATTCAGAATAAAAATAAAAACTGCGAAACCACAGACTGAGTGTACATTCAACTGTATATGGTATATATGAAAGATGATCCAATGCTTAAATTCAGCCACAATATTCAGTAGCCCTTCACTAGCTGGCATCCTTAAAAATATCATTATAAGCTCAAGCTGTTTCATTTTATTTCACTGAATAAAACACCGTTTAAGATTACGTGTTTGCATCAATCTATATACATATCATATTCAGGCTTATTTGAGAAGGAGGAATTCGATATGTTAATAGTACATAATGATCAAGTTTTCAGAAAAGCTTTTAATTCCAAAGCAATTATGAGTTGTTACATTTAGAGAAATAAATTTTCATTTCATCATGTTTCAATATTTGAAATTAAATAATTAGCAAGTAAATGGGACAGCTTATTATAAATATTGATTCAAAAATAATGAGTTAGGTAAGATAATATAAACATTTTCGAAGTTGAATCTCAGTTATTATATGTCTCACTCCGACATTTAATTTAAAACATGGCTTCAATATACAAAAATATCTCAAGTTAAAATACTAAACTATAGTCAATAATAAAAAAATCCAAGAGTGTTATTAATAAAAAAAAACAGTTCTGTTCAATGTGTGTACATTAAACACCCAATTTAGTAGCTAAATCATTACCACATCCTAAACTTAACATATTGGGTTAATTAAGAAATGCAGTTAATTCTCGATTTACTCATGAATGTAGGAAATGTAGCCACTAAAATATTTTATAATTGCATTGATTTTGGAAATCATATTGATCATTGCACATTGATCACCATATTTCTAAATAAAGAACTTCTTAAGAAAGGCAAGTGAACATACTGGAATAGTATCCAATGTCATTGTTTGGATTGATCTGGCAAATTTCGTAGCCTTCAATCATACTCTTGTCCCAAACCTTGCGGTAATCCGGATCCTGAATTACGTCATAGAGAGTGCTGGCAGAGACACCTTTTAATTTGGACTTTACCTGAAGCAGATAATAAATAATGTAAAATAAAAAAATGAATAAGTTAACTAATTCATTTAGTAAAAATAAATTGTGAATAACAGCAAGGAATTTTATCAATCATACAAATTAACCAGAAAAATGTTCACTGAAAATGATAATTTATGAGCTAGTATTTCAAACGAAAATAAAGATACCCCTTTTAAACAGTTTGTTTGCCCATCTTTGTTTTAAAAATGGAACCATTAAAACAGGAAATTGTCAACTAACCTTAACTATTTTGAAATATGAAACAGGTGTGGATTTTGAATGAACTGAAATATCGTTTTTTGAATAATCTTGAGTCCAGTCTGTGTTATCATCAACAAGATCAATTAGTGTTTTAAAATCTGAGTCATCTGCCACCCGTACCTCTCCAACTTTAAAGAAAGGCATTGCCTATGCTGTAATACAGAAAATATATTCGAAAATAAATGTCAATAAAACAAAAGCAATCAATTAAATGAGTTATATAACTGATTGATAAAATAATAAGTTTACACTTTTTAATAAATAAAACATGATGTAAATGTGAAATATTGTTAAAATTTAAATAGTAATAAACATTTATAGTAAGAGAGTTGTTAAAAACATAATCACAATGTACTATATGTTGTTTGCATATCAATAGCATGGACTGTGTTCCTAAAACTCACAGTTTACTCATTATTGAACAAATAGACAAAGTTCTCATTTACATTGCTAATGAATAATTTCAATTTAATGTTTTTATTTGTTGCTTTTTTTGCACAAATACACAAAGATTGCTATACATAAAAATATAATTAAACTTTTTTTTATGTTATGCTGATCGATTTAATAAAGCACAGCACAATTTTTATATTACACAGCACAATTTTCATATCCCACAGCACATAATTTTTTTAAATGTGGTAAATATATTTTGATAAGCAGGTTTCAAATAATGCAGACCAGACTTATACAAATATTATAAATATTTATTAATCATATCTATCCAATCTATTTATTCTCTACTTTGATACAAAATTTGGATAGTAGTAACACAATTCGGTATTGCTTTGAAGAGATAAAACTTTATAAAGCTTATTATCTGTTGACATTTTAAATGGAAAATAGCAGTAACAATAGTAGTTCAAAACTGGCAATATATCCATGGCTTCATGATAGTTTAAAGTTCAAAAATTCCTGTGCTCTCTCTACTTTTGGCATTAGAATATTTATCTTTGGAATGCTCAATTGTCAAATACTGTTTATCAGTATTATTGAGCAGTTGTAACTTTTAAGTTTTAAAAATACAGAAGAATTCATCTATATCCTATTTGCATATTTTTGCAAAGCACTGTCAAAATTTCTATCTATTATATATTAATCTAATCTGTATATATCATATTTCTCTAAATCATTTATCTGTATATATCATATTTTGGTTTATGTACCTGGTTTACAATCCTCCCAAACTTCTGTAGAAAATTTTATTTAGGTTACAGTTAATGTTTTAGGTTTAACCCTTTTTATGAAGGATTCAGCATTTGAGTATGCATAAAAGTACCTTCCACCAGTGGGGGACTCAAACTGATATTGATTGGCTGAGATTGCCAAATAATTAGCTCCATGTACAGTGGAAATTCTACTTGATTATTATTGTATGCAGTATAGGCTCATGATTTATGGAAAACTAAATTAAATAAATTCACCCTTCCTGATTTATTATATTATGTCAAGTTCATCCAGTGTATCCATTTTATCATTGTCACATGGGTCCATTAATATAAGTGAAGCCATAGATTGGAGACAAGTTTTTGTTAACATGGTTCCACATTTCCTTGTAGCATCAGAATCAATAAAAATGCCTTATGCCTTGGAAACAAGGTTGATAAAATCAACATCTTACTAACTGAGGACATTTGTCAGTTTTTTGAGATGATGCATCAACACCCACACAAATCTCCCATATGTCTCCATGGAGAGACACCAACATTGGAGAACTAAGGCACTGGTTCACAATTGTCATTCTGATTAGAATCAACAAGAAGTCCTCAAACCAAGATGATAACTATACATCTATAAATATAAGTAATTTCGTTCTTTTTCTATGAAGTTATAATTATAAATGATATTTTGCTCAAATATTGGAATCTGTAATTCTTTAATATTGTCAAATATGTTTAACTTATATATGCATCTTTTAATACAAAATAATAATTTCTAGAAGTTGCTTTGCTCAAATATTGAAATGTGTTCAAATTTTCCTTAATATAATTTTAGACTTATTTTTTGATTATATATACTTTGTATTGTGATTTTAGTTTCACTTTACACATAATTATTCAAAGCATTTTACATATTGCAAAACTATATTGGTTGGTGGTTTATGTAAAATTTATTTTAAATTGTAGTCTACAAATATTATATATTTTGGATATTCCTCTATGTAATTATATCTATTCTGCTTATGATGCCTTCATATAACAGCCATGTAAATATAACCTAAATATAACAGGCAAACTTGTAACACTAAAACCCTAACTACCATTATTTTATTTATAAATAGTTTACATTAGCTTATAGGATGTCTTTGTATTTTAATTATATAATGCTACTCTCAGAAGCATACTTCTAATATCTGAAAGAATAACAATAACACTGCAGGATTTGCTTATCCAAAACCAATAATATATAGTTATTCACATTTGTGAGTGGTGAATACATAATATACCATATATTTTTTTTTGTTTTATTATCATATAAATGATCACTTTGCACTCAAAAATGACCTTTGTTAATTTGTATGCATCAAATAGGTTGCAATAGGGTTACATACCTGTAATTAGCTTTGTATTTATTACACATAATAGGTAAAGGTTATTCAATTTTGAGATATGTGGCCTTCAATATATTGATTAGGTATTTATGATATAATATTTCTGAAAATCAACTGAACTATTTTTAAAAGCACATTGTCTAGGTGCATTTATGATAGTAGGCAGACTGACAGGCCATTCTTAATAAAATTTGATTAACATACCCACTGTGTTGAGAAATTTTTTGAGGTACAATTTTACTACCCCATTTGTGTCTTTTCAAATCAACTTTTGTTTTATATAGCCAATAAATAATCTAATATTAAGAAATTAAGTTGATGAATTTGATTTCATTGTTCTTTATAATCATAAAACTAAACATGAATTTTATAAACTTCTGTTATTATAAAAAAAACATAAATAATTTATATTATATTTTTTTAGTAATTGTATAAAACAACAATAAATTGCATTTTTACATATATATATCTATGTTCTTATATAAATAATATATATATGTAGGATTCTCAGTCATATTGTAGTATTTTCATACTATATTGTAGTTATTTACTTGATATAACATGTATGACAATTTATGTATAAAAGTAAAAAAGATATTGAAATCTGTGATAACTTTTTAAATAAAAGGGGGACAAACTAAATATAACAGTTAATATAAAAGTAAAGTTTTTAAAAGATTTTATTACATGTGTATAACATTATCAGACACTTAATATCCAAGTATAATGGACATACAACAATAAATTTAGTATAAAAATGATGAGCATAAAAAACTGAACAAAAGATTTTAATTAACTCAGATATTAAGTGTCTGATAATGTTATACACGTTTCATTGCCTTGACCTAAAGAAAAGATTAATGTTATTTTAATAAAGTTGTGGTTTTGTATATATATATACTTACCTACTAATAATAAAATTCTTTGAAATGATTGTAATAGCAAGCAAACTGTAATTAATTAAGTATTTTAAATAATTGTGTTGTGCAAATATTTTTTAATTTCTGAGAAAATAATGAAATTTCAATCTAAATATTTTTATCATAAAAATTCATTTAAGCTAATAAATGTACAAAAATTTGACTGTTATTGTTTTTTATAATTTAGGTTGTTCTATATAGGTTTTAATAAAACAATATCAGTTATAAGATATGTTTACAAAGTATACATAATGCATTAAAACTATATATTTATGCTGTACCTAGTAATATTAAAATAAACATGATTTTAATAGAAATAATATTTTTTTAATTTTATTTTAAACTTTATGGTTCATATGTAACTATTTTAAATAAGTTTTTTTTTTATTTTAGAATTTTTATTTGATCTAATTTATTTAACAATTTAAATTAAAGCAATAACATATTTGTGTAATATTTATTTTATAATTAATAATATTCATAGAAATTAAATCAAACATTAAACTTTACTAGATATTTAAAAATATATAAACATTTATAATTAATTTGTTGGCAAAACTATTAGAAACGTTAAATAAAATAAAGCGTTTTAACAAAATATTACCTACCTATTAAAAATTTAAAAGTGATTCATATTTATTAAACAAACAATATTTTATTTTTAATGAAAATAAATTTATTTACGGAGTCACTAAAATGTATTGAAATAATGTTTATAAATAATACAGAATAATATATAATTTTTACTTCAAAATGATTTACCCCTATTGATCGATATATTCATTAATCCATTTACAAAATATATTATATTTCAAACCTTCTTGAATATATCCAGATCGAAGTTCGGAGAACAAGCATTCCGCTTTTGTGCTCCCAGAAGCTTCAACCAAAACACCCACTCTGTATAATTGTACCAATCCTTTTTGTATCCTTATTATGTATATACTGATTGTTCCTACACTGCACGGCACTTCTGTGTAAGCAGTGGAAATAAAGCCTTATTATTATTATTATTAAAGGGTAATAATCAAGAATTACGTATTGCGGGGTTATGTGTGGAGGTGTTTTTATAGAGGGTTATGTTGCGATCGGTATTTCACACTGATAAAAATGTAGGGATAGAAAAATGTAAAGTATGTAGTATATTGCAATACCATTCCTTGATATTGTCATTTCCATGTACCTACACATACTAGACAAGAATTATAGTCATGTATTTCAACAAAAACTAAATATTTTTTATAATTTTGCAACTTACATAGTATAATGGCAGTGCAATTAATAGTACACAATGTAGTTTGATTGTCTTAATGATAGCATCCACATTGGCAGAGGTTTGAACACTTATCCAAGATTGGGACTAGTATATATATTACAGTTCATAAATTAGGAAATATGAAAGCACTCTGTGTGTGCTAAAATTAGGTAGAAAAAACCACAAAGTGTTTAATGCTTCAAATTTCAAATATTAATTTTAAAATCTCAAACTTAGTAATCTATCGATCAATCGCTACAAAATCATGAATTACGACGGTTATAACAATGAGCAAATGGCTAATGTTGTAGCTTTTGCAGTGGCTCACAAAACTGTGAAGTAGCGCGACGACTTTTTGAAGACAAATATGGAAAGGCTGCTCCACCCGGCCACACGCACGATTCGTGATTGGAGTACTCAATTTGTTCAAACACTTTCTATTCATCCAAGATCTCATGCTGGCGACTAAAGTAAGAGAAGAATTTCAGACGAGAAAGCAGTTGAAATCGTCGGAACCTTCTGTGATGTATTTGTTAGTGTATTATTAAAATATAATATTTAAATATCACCATTTAAAATTAAATTTTATTGTTTTCAAAAATATAATTTTAGTGGCGGGATCAACTGAAACACCCTGTATATTCTCCTATATGTAATTTCATACTAGTTTGGTGAAGAATAACTCACAAAAATTTGAAATATTTTTATTAATGTCAATTTTAACACCATAAATTACGTGTAACGCTTACATTGTGATATGAATTCCATATATTCCATATAATATATTCTACTTTAAAAATGTAGATAAGGTGTTTGCGAATAGCGTGAGCTTATAAACAGTAGCATATTGAAAACAATGACCATAATATTCAAATTTTCAAAAGGTACAATAATGCGTTACGTGGGAGAAAAATGCAAAGACATTTGAATTCTCGTTTTGACTTATGAATGACGAAGTTTCCCTTGTGAAACTCCCTGGCGACATCTAGGTGTTGCTGATCAATAGAGTTCGAAGTCTCCTTCCCTAAACGAACGGATCAGGAGGAAAATCGTGGGCTCCATATCTATCACCATATTCCAAAATGCGTTTTGATGTTGTTAATAGTCATGTAAGTGGGGCTCAAATGCTTTCTAGAGTGTCATAAAAAAATCAGCATGCCCCAAAACAAACAATTTGACACCAAGATCACTAAAATCGGTTGAATAGATACCAATTTATAATTAATATAGTTATCGCGAGATCCTGATGGCGGCCATCTTGAAAAATAATCGCCATTTTCGATTTTTAGGTGGCTAGTCGGACAATATGTTTAGTATACCTTATGGAGTCATCATGCCAATTTTGGTGCTTGCATCATCAAATGCATGATTTTTTCACTTAGCCGACCCACTAAAAGTATAACGGTCGATTTTCAAACGAAAATATGTACCTGATATAAAGTACTCTCTTTCTATTGCTGTGGCGAGTCTAGTTTAGTATGTTCAAACGTCTTTGGAAAAATGTCAGATAATTCCTTTATAACCAATTTTGTTAATATCGATGAATGATTAATTCCATATTTGTTTAATATAATAAGATTTGAATGATGATACTTTATATATTATCTAAACATTTGAAAATAATTTTATAGTAATTTTCAGCCTTCCTTGAAATATGGGTAAACAAAAATCTCATTTGAATTTGATTAAGGTGCAAGAAAGCGAGAGCTAACAAAGCTGAGAGTCCAAAAATTTAAGGAAAAACTGAAAAATTTTCCAGGAAAGCGAGAGAAAGAGAAGGAAAAAATGAAAGAAATATATATAAGAAAAGAGATCTTTAGATAAAGAGGAAAGGTGAAAAACCCCATATACAAAAAAAGTCTGCCAAGCGATTTGGAGAACAAAAAAAGTGTGATCAAAGAAGTAAATTAAGAAGATTTCCAAAAATCCGTTTTGGAAAATAAATCTTCAATAAGCCAACGATGGCGGCGTAGTCGAGAGCGACAGAGCAATTTGTGGATACTTTAAAAAGAAAGAAGTGAGAAGGGAAATCTTCAAAAAAAGATTAGCAGTTTGAAAACTTTGTTGTCACGGAAAAATTGTTTACTTGCTTCTGTGCGAATGTCAAAACTACCAACGTTGCCTATTGTAAAATCAACACACCCTACTTCTTTAGTGAAATTGAACAAATCTAAATCTTTCAAAAGAAAAAGTGACAACGTTATACGACACAAAGAGCCAACCCGTTTGTATAAACATATACCTCCTACCTGTACCTTATTTTTAGATTTTATGCGTACGATTTTCAAAATGTATTATAGTGTATATTTAGCAAGGTAAAATGTTTTCAACAAAAATAATATTAAAAAACATTTCAACGCCCACTTTCAATATGTCGGCCATCTTTCTCAGTACAGGTCTGCATTCGAGAAGGGATAAATTGATAAAAATTGATACTTTTCGATAAAACACCTTTTTTATATTTTCTGTCTGACAATTCCCCACAAGAAGAAATCAAGGGAGTCATGTCATATGAACATTTTGGCCGGGTCAAAATGCAGGGATACATAATCCTCTTGTTGGAATAAAAAGTTGTTTTGTCTAATTATGGGCCACAACAAATTCTTCTTCATAGAAAAATGAGTTTCAGCAGACAAATAAGAACCGATCATCCCTCTGGAATTCATGCCACACCAAACTATATGACACCTGGAAGATTTACGTCCTGCAAGATCTTGTGATGCTTCTCGGAACTCCAATAAATACAGTCATGTCGATTAATGTGGCCGTTTAATTAGTTGAAATGTAGCCTCATCAGCTCATTATACACAAAGTATCACATTAAATCAACGTCTATCCCACCCAGAAAAGTTTCACAAAACTCAACACGACTGTCAAAATCGTCTTCGTGAATTAAACGATGCATCATGCATAATGTATTATTTTTTAGTTTTGTATTTTACGGACACCACTAAACAGTACATTATGCTAAGACCCCGCGTTGTCTTAATCTGCACTACAGTTCATGTCTTGATTCACTTGGTAATTTGTTGTACCTATATCCCATTCTTATATATCAATAAATAATTAAAATATATAGAAAAAGAAAATATTAAATAAAAAGCACAATATTTTGAATTGACAAATTATGAGTTAAAAGATATTCTAAAAATTATTAAAATGTTACAGTATACATATCATGTGTACTAACATGATAGAGTGTGCAAAAAACTTTTCTGAAATAACCGTATATTTTTATCATGACACGTAGCGCAAGCGGATTCGACATTATAGGGGTCATTCAGAAAATATTACGTAACGTCATATTATACGTCATAATATTACGCCACGTCATGGGGGAGGGGGCGTATCATGCCGCTGCGTTACGTTACGCTAAAATGTTTTTTTAGAAAACAGAGCAGTTGATTGATTAAGTTTGAAAAATCATATTAGTTTATTGATTTTGATAAGCTGCCATAACATATAGTGGTATGTTTTTAAAATGGGGAAGCTTATATATTAGAAAAGTTTCTACAACTAATTAGATCCTGTCTCTTTCTTCTAGCTGGTCCATTGTCAGTCATTCAAACGAAAGCCGATGGCTTGAAAGTTGAAAGTAGACCTCATGCTTTTTCAGCGTAGGGCATTGAATGCAGTCATTCTTCTAAAGTCTGCACATGCATACAATAGCCGTTTCCTTATGACTTAATGCCTCAGTCCAAACAACATTGGCTAAACGAATTTTCACAAAAGTGATAAAAATATGAAGTCATGCTCACCAAGCGAAAAAACAAACCAGAACAGGACCTTATCTAGGAGTTATCATAGGGGGGTGTCTGCATCAAAATAGCTAGCGTTTGGGGAACGGTTGAAAATACCATGTTGACAAAATAATATTACTTATCTATTTATTTGGTATCGGAAAATAATATATGGATTATTTAGTATTTATTAAGAATAACATGAAACAAATCCAAGAGTTGTGTTTATAAAAGTAAACAGGCAAAATGTTATATCGATTAGTAATATCATCATCATCAGTCCTTTTCATGTTTTCGAGGTTGTTTATATGATAACCGAAATATAACACGGTTCAGTTATATTTAACAAAATGGGAGCTCTTGGTTCTTTATGATAACCTTCTAAATGTCAACTTTTTAAGGTTATATTGAACAATCCGGTTATTATAACCGAAAACATGAAATCCCCCTGGTTATGTTGGATTAACAGCGCTATCGGAGTTTAGAGGTGCAACTTTTCCTTGACCTATCTCTTTACATTCAAATTTCAAAAACCGCCTGGACGTTTTTCATCGCTATTTTATAAAGTGATTTATTTCACAGTTTCGGTTGTCTTTAATTCTAATGGAATCATTTGTGTAAATATACCTCAATTTTCAAATAGTAATAATTGTGTGGCTTATACTGTAGAATACATTGAATCTAGAAAAAAATTGCTTAGCACACATTGTAGCTATCATAGTAAAATATATTTTCTTGCTTCAAACCAGGAAATGGAACCGAAAATGCGATTTTCGTACCTTAATTATATACGAACTAAAGTAAGCATTATACTCAATATACTCAATAGAAGATATGTTAAATTATTATTTTCCATAAATATAGGTATTTTTAACACTTTACAGATATGTATAATTCAAAGCAGGAAATGGAACCAAAATTGTGATAGTATTGAGGACAATGCGCACATTTCTGAATTAATTTGAATATTCCTGAGATATTTAACGTTCCTTTCTATATTTAATATTTACGATCATATGGTAACTATCGAAAACATAACCAATTTCATTTCATGTTTTTGGTTGATTATTAATTTTAGGTATAGGTAGTAAAATGAAACAAAAAAATTAAATAATTAACATAACCTATGAGATTTCATATGCTTTCGATTAACATAACCGGGTTCAATTATTTCAGCAAACTTGGGTTAATATAATTAGGGTTATAATCATATGAACAACCTCGATTAATCATAAACATGAAAAGTGGGCCATTTTATAGATAGCTATCGTAATAATTAATCTAACAAAACCAAATGAAATTTAATCTAGAAAAAGTTGGTAAGATTTTACATTTGTTTAAATAAATTCTTTTAATAAAT
>JAUZNC010024642.1:7950-20749 GCA_034780395.1 Vannuccia rotundouncinata | reverse complement strand
ATTGATCAATTTTAACTTTTTTTGCCATTTTTTGCCCACGCCAGTTAAGCATTTAATTTTAGATTGTAGATCTAGTTGTAGTTTAATGTAATGTCTTCAGTACAAAAATGTTGGTAACTATATAGATAATACACAGAATGGATACTTGACATTATTTAAACATTACTTTGAGATTTGAATTAGTTGTTGTATTGCCTTTCAATAGTGTTTCTAAAGTATTGGATATAAAACATTCTATACATTGTTAATATTTAAAAATAAAGCCTGTTAATTATAATATTTTGTTTTTAACATCTGTTTAGTAATTTTATCTTTGATTATTTATTCCAGTCACATTAACAAGGAATTTACTTTTAGGACAGTACACCAATGGCTCGACCCAGAGGTTTTCTTAAATCAGTGGAAGGAATTTATCCCCTATCACCCAAAATCACAACTATTGGTCGAGAAGGCTGCGATTTCATTATACAAGTAAGAATTGGATGCCTAAATTGTCGTCTATAGACAAAAAAATTTTACAATTGGTTCTAAAGTAACATATTTTATTAATAAAATGTAATCATATTTTCAGAATGGATCAGTGGATTTGCAGCATGCAACCGTAGAATTCTCTGAAGTTGACGACGCCTTCATCTTAAAGGATCTAGATACTAGTCAGGTAACAGAGATTATTCTGCAACAGTGACATATGCTTTGTATAAAAAGAAGAGACATGATAACAACTGTTTGTTTTGTGTTTTCTAGGGGACTTATGTAAATGACTGTCGAGTACAGAACGCGGCGGTTCGATTAGCTGTTGGTGACAGCATCAAATTCGGAAACACAGGAGTTGTCTATGAACTGGCTACAGACGCCCCTTCACAGGTAGTCTGCTGTATGGTTATTTATCAGATCAAATTGACATACCACAAAATGCATTTAATATTATTCAACTAAATAATAATTCACAAAATAAATTTATAAATTTCATACAACTTTTCATTATTTTATATTAATTTATTATTTCTATTTGTAGTTCATAGTCTTAACTATTATTCGGGTCTGTTCCCCTTCCAGGCACCTGTTTACGCATCGATGAGTCAGCGAGGAGGATGGCAGCAGCAGCAGCAACAAGTTGGCTCCACTCTGCCGAGCATAAGTCCCGGTCACGTGATCTCTCCTGCTCTGCCAACTTGGGTGACGTCACAACCACAGCAGCATCTCCCCCGGTCCCTGCCTTCCCCCTCTAACGGGAGCGGATCGTCCACGATAAGGTTGACGGGAAGACCCCTTAGTGCGGGCAGTGCACGGAGGGGAGGGCAACCTCCACTGCCCCCATCTGCGGTGTCGGCCGGGAACTCTGGTCCTCAGTCAATACATTCCAATCGAGGTACGTGATATACTGTGACTGTGACCGGTTTTATCGGTTTGTACATGTGATGAATTTATGGAAACATAAAACTTATTTTTGTGTCATAATTTGGTATTTAAATACACAAAAAAACATTTAACGGCAAGTTATTTATTCAGGCATGCAGAAAACAATAAATAGTTTTGTGTTTTTTTTCCTATTTTAAAAATCAAAACCCGAAACTAATTTATATTTGAATATTAATTTTTACACAAAAAATGTAGTCGACATAATTAATAATCAGATATAAATAACTTATTTGTTTATTAATTATATATAAAGCAACATGTTTCAGACATAGATCAGTAAAATGGTCTGATATCATTTAATCGTGTTTTACATATTTCAAATTTCTAGGTGGCTACATTATCGGTATGATATGTATTATATTTTCAATCTGTTCAAAGTATATGATGTTTTCCTTGTACGTAAGGTTCTATTGATTCAAGAAATTGTGTTACACCAATTATATGTTGCACTTCGTGTTCACTTGAGTACTTCAGTTAGACAATGTTCACAATTTGTTTTCAAATTAATGTTGTTTTGTTAAATACTTAATACCCTAAAAAGGGACATCTTAATTTTATAATGATAGCTATTCACTTTTAATTAAGGATAGTACTTCAATGATTGGTAATTACCACCCTGTACACACATATGAATTTATGATCAATTATCTTATATTACTATAACTTCTTATATTTAATTTGCCAATCACTGAAATCTATCTTGTCTTGTTGTTACGGTTGTATAGATGTCATTTCTATGGTTTAGAATCATTGAAGCATTTAATATTTTAAGTATAAGTAATTTAAATGTTTTATGTTATGCTTCTATACCTAATATTGTAAATGTTAAAGGATTACAGTTTTTAAAGTCAATTTTAATCTTCCCTCTAAAGTTTTAAGTTTAATGATGTTAAGAAAACTCCAGTGTGGCAATCATGAACTTATAATTGAGTATAGGTATACTGTCCTAACTTCCTTGACGAAGATAATTAGTGGCTTCATTAAAATGAACACTGCTGAACAATATTCTCTTGTAATAAATGATCAATATTAAAGTTAAAGATTAGACTTACATTAAGCCATCATATACTTAATTACTTCTACGTGGTTTCCATAGCAATATTTTTAACTACCATTGTCTCCTTAGGTTACTAAGTGATACTATTTATTTTCTGAACAGTCTGTTATTGTTACGCATCTATGATACTTTGGTTTGTATTAATCAATTTTATATTACAGATAATTATTGCGGAACTGATTTTTGAAAAAGCGTTATATAAAATATTGTAATGTGTGTTAAAAAATTATATCTATAAATATACCTAGTTAAATATTTTTAAATGATTGAAAACATTGTTTTAAAATCTAAAGTTTTTTATTATATAGTTCTTTGCACGAGACTACGCGATGTTTGCATTTTATTTTTCTTGAGATTGTAAATTTTCAAAGTTAATATAACAAACGCGTATTTTGCAATCTCTTCATAATGTAGATAATCCATATTGTACTATCATTACACTCTCAACTACTAAACTATCGTCATTACAGGAGGTGGTTGGGTGTCCGGACCAATTAAAAATGCCGGTAGTCCTGGACAAATCACTCCAGCGACAACCGATATGGCATTATTACAAGAAAAAGTGAGTTCTAATCCTTCTTTTTAGATTAAAATATCTCTTTGAACTATCCAGAGATTAAAATAAGCGCCACTTCTTCCTCAGGAGCAGCGAATCTCCATCCTTCAAAGCGAGGTTGACCGTCTTCAGCACATCGAATTGGAGATTACATCACGGGACTCGATGATCGATCAACTCCGAAGTCAGCAGACTCAACTTCAGGCTCAGATGGGAACACTGGCGGATCCAGACCTTCGCAATCGTCTGTCGCATTTGGAACAAGAGGTATGAATTAACTCAAATGATATCCCCTACTCTAGGAAACCTGTTTATTATCACAGTAAATGATCTATTTGTTCGTGAAATATTTGAAGTATGATTCCTAATTATAGAAAAGAAAAAAGGAAAAATATTTGTCATTATGATTACAATTTTTGTAGAAAAGATATTGTAAAATTATGGTTGACTATCACATTTAAAAAAATAACAAAAATGTTTTTGACGAGATGTTATATGAAAAACTCAAATAAGAAATATTTACTTATCTTCTTTTGGCAATTAATGTATGTCATTTTTTAAAGTGATGTTTTATGTTTAGTCTAGATAAATTATAACAAAGTGGATAAGGTAGTCCATGCTTATAAATAATCACCTTTGAGACTATAAGTGCACATCACAACAAGCACACCTCAGAGAAAAAACAGCTATATATTTAAAATCAAATTAAAAAATCTACAATACCGACAACTTTCTTTCTAGAATCGTACCTTGAACATTGCTGGTCATAACTTTACTTGCATAAAACAAACTATCGGATAAATAGAATAACCGGCCTCGATTTTTTCAGGTTTCAATCAAGCGAGTAGAGGTACAGCAGCTCCAAGACCAGCTGTACAACGCTCAGCAACAACAACAGCTCCAGCGCTCCGGATCAGCTGCTGGAAGTGAGGCCGGACTTCGCCAGGAGTTGACCACCCATCAAACCGAACTGTTAGTGGCGCGTGGCGAGCTCGAAAAGTCCCGCAAGGATAAACAGATCACATCGGGGCTGGTGACACAGCTGCAACGGGATCTCTCGAACAAGGACGCGACTATCAGCCGTCTGACGCGTGAAATTGAAACATTGAAGAAGGACATGAACGAAAGAGATGTCACCATATCGGCAATGCAGGCCAAGGTAAAAGATGTGATGTTTTAAAAATTATTCATTTATATTTGTTACAACAAGTTTTACTACTAATTAAAAAAATTGTCTTATACCATAAAAATCTTACAAAATCAGTTTTGATTAAATGATATCGAAAATATAAGTTAAATGTCAAGCAAATTACGTTGCTTAAAGTTATTGTCAATTTTAGTATGTCATATAAATTCGTATGAGTCCTTTTAGTACAATATTGTTTTATAACATTATATTGAAAATTGGACTAATTTATTTATCACTTGATATATAAACTATTCCAAAAATGTATTAATTGACAATTTTGTATTGACAAAAATATTGACAAAATGTAAAATTGACCACATTATTTAGTTGTACCAAACTCTATTATTTCTACCAACCTGCTCTGTTCATGCCATCAATTCAAGGATAATAAGTATGTTCAGACCGAATGGTCCAAGCTAAGCGCACGCAACGACCAATGCCCTTTCTGTGACTGCTCCTGCTTCACAGGTTATAACAGAGCAGGCAGTGCCAGCCCCGGTTGTAACAGTGGGGGGAGTACTTATCGTCTTGAAGAATGCAAACAGGGTTCGGTCAGTTACCATATAACAGGAGCACACATCGCACGTAGATGTTGCTGTGTAATGTAGTGTAGGCTGCGTGGGTCACGTCTATAGAACATGTTTACTCTTCAATTTTATCAAAAGTTATAGAAACGTTTGGACTAAAGGTTGTGGTTTGATAATGTTAAATTATTCTTAAGAGCTTAAACCATCTGCTTTTTTTTCAGAATTGCTTTTTGAAGTTATTGAATTTCACAAAATAACACGAATTATTGTAGTGTAAATAGTAACACAAGAATGTAATACCTGAGTTGTTTATTGTGGAAAACTTCACTTACGATAATTCAAAAGGTTTTTTGTTGATGAATTTTTTATTTGCTTTTATTTTTGTTTGTAAATTTTGCTTCTAATTCACTTCCTCACAATATAATTATATTAAAAATCTTTTCGTTGCAGTAATTTTATGAAAACTTAAAAATATTAAATTTGTAACAAAAACTTTTTCTTGAATTCATCTGTCAAGAAAAAGGATTTACTCGAGATAGAAGAAACTTATAATAATTTAATTACTTCTTCAAACATAACAAGAATTAACTTTGTGATTATTGATTGTATTAGTTAATGTTTGATGTGGTTATTTACTAATTTATTCATTTGTAACTATGATTAAGTCTAAATATGTGGAACTCTGTTTCATAAAATTTCAACTATGTGAAAAAACTTAAATTTGATGTTTTTTTATTTTACTTGTGAGAACCATGTTTAGAATGTTTTATAAAGTAAATAAATAATTTGAGATTTATAAGAATGCTATCTATATTCGTTATTTTAGTTTAATCGCGTTAAAGAAGGCAAACGAGCTGACGATGAACGAGATGCCCGCGAAAAGGAATTGATTGCTTTCAGACAGGTTTGTTCAAGATATCTGGAATTGATTCCCTCAAACATTCTTATGCTACTCATAAAACATAAAGTAGTATCAATATATAGGTACTATCGGAAAGTTTGGTCAGATTTTTATGAAGGGGCAAGTATTTATAATTTTATGGATAATTAAATAATTATTAAATTTGAAATGTCGCTGTATGAGTATTCTACACTAAAATTTATATGACTGAACAATTTATGATAATTCATAAAAATGAGACGCATCTTTCCGGAAGTACCTATATATTAGATATATCAATTTAATTATTCAATGTTTTATGGATGAATCAATAACTTTAAATCGTTGTTAAAAATTGATGTTACGATTTCGTATATGCTATATAGTTGAAATCCACAATTTTACATTGTCACAAATAGAAGTTCAAGATCACTGAAGCAAAGAACCAGGACCAACTTAACTTGATCGCTAAACTCCGGGAGGATCTTGAAGCTGCCCGTGTGGATGGGCATAAGGGTCGCGAGGACAGCCAGAGAATGACCAAGGAAGTCGACGAAATGCGGGGACTCTATGAGGACTTGCAGAGGACAGAGAGGGTTGCAAGAGTAGACCTTCAAGAGGCGACCAAGAAGGTGAGGTTTTTATTTGACTATCGTAACTGTACGTTTAATTTTAAAACAAGTCTCTATAAACAGATTTTTGTTGTCTAGGCATCCATTTCATTGAGGAATTTTCATTTCAGTACGAACGCTTCCGAAATCGCGTCATGCAAGTGGCCTTCTCAACCCCGGGCATTCGAGCCCCTGATGATGAGATCCAAGATGACCAGTTGATCGAAATGCTAAAGACGGTGATCGACGAGAGGACTGAGTTCTACCGGAAGATCAACGAGATGACAGATTCTGTGAAACAGGCATCTACTGCTAAGGCGGATCTGGGGAAAACTGTCAACACCTTCAGGAACCATCTTATGCAGGCCAATGTTAGTTTATTTATTGATTGTGTACGGATTGATTTGTTTTCATTCATCTGCTATTGATTTACTCACACCAGGATCGTCTCAACTCGTCCGGTCGGCTGGCCTTACGACTTCGAGACGAGGTGACTCAGCTGACTGCACAACCGATCGATGAAATTCTTTATCCAATCAAAGAGGCGCTGTTGATGGACCTGCAGCAGCAATTCCAATGGCAGCAAGAGATTGATCTTGCCCTGGAGGCCTGTGGAGTTAACGCTAAGATAGCAACTGATTGTGAGTATTACAAATAATATTTCTGTTCTTGCAATATGCTTTTTCTGGTTGGATCTCAAAACTTTTGAATCCAAAATAGCAATCTATCATTAACAACATTTATCATTAACAACAAGATTCCTGAAATATTGTGTGATCTCATTTGTATTCAATTTTAAGCTGCGATTTTATAACTTTTTTACATAACCTGTCGTAATTAACCAATTATTAAGTTTCTTTTAAATAAAAGTAATCAAAGATTATCTAATTAGTCACATAAAAATATGTTGTTAGTTAAATCATTAAAATTAAACAGATTTTTACCTGCTTTCAGGTCTCACATTTCTTTAACGATATTGACAGTTATGACAGTCAATTTGTACACATTTTCTTCTTATACAGCCACGGCAACGAGTATTCGAAACCTTCTCTCGCGGTGGGAGTCCGGTCTTCAGGAGCGGGATCGTCTCAAGTCAAGAATGGGCCAACTGGAGACCAACTATAGGGAGGAGGTGGAACAGCTGACTGCTAGGCTTACAGCAGACACTGAATCTGCAGTTCAGTCGGCAGTGGAGAAGGAGAGGATAGAGTGTGAGTAAAGTCTTCTATTTCCACAATAATTTGGGTTCAATTATCAACTGAAATATTTATTAGTTGATATATGAACAACTTTGTCTATATTACTTTTAAGTAGTGTCAAAAGATAATGTAAATTACTATAATAACAATGAAATATTGAACACTCATTAATCAATACGTATAATTTTTACGTATATTTAAAATGTCATGATTAAAAAATGATTAAACAACTTTTAAATATGTTAAATAATTTTTTAATTATGAAATGTTAAGTAGTTACTGTTATCATTATTGTAATTTATAACGTTTACTGTTTAGGTTAATCACATTAGAGTTGATTGCTAAGATTCAAATGACTTTATATTTTGTTTATAATTTGAAATTCAGAGCACAGCAAATAAATATTTTGTAATCAAACGTCTTTTTAACATTTTGAAAAAGGAAATTATCAATCACTAGCTTTTAATGAATGAATTGCGGTAATGTTATTTTTTATTTATAGCCAATTACTGGTTTCTTTTAAACATCCAATATTTGTTTTTGTTTCATGTTATTCAGAAGCTCATGTAGAGATTAATTTATTGTAGTTTATTAAGAAACGTTAAAAAAATATAAGCATATTTCAGTCATCTCAGCATATTTCAGATTTTTAACGATATTCATTATCGATTTTTACAAAGTATTTCAATTATCAATTGAAGTACTTGCGACTTCTCTACTAGCAGCATTTGCAATCTACAATAATATTCATTTTAAAACTTATAAATTTGAAGAAAAGAAACTTCATTTTTCAATATGAATACCATTATTTGTGTATTTTTTAATTGAACAGCGGCGGAAACACAGCGTCGTACGATCGATGAAATCTGTGCTACGGAGGCTGAGAAGTTACGAAATTTGGCAGAAACAGAAGAAAAGAAGCGGGATGAACTCCAGGAGTCAATTGCGCAACTTCAGAGGGTAAGCCTGCTTTTGGAGTCAAATTATGTTAAAGTTTATGATACATTTTTGATTTGAATGATGGAAGTAATATACATAACTTATTCTATAATATACTGGCATGAAGGCTGTTTTTATAAATTCATCATATTATGTTACGAGATTCTATAAAGATTTGTTTGTTTTAACCAATAAATTTACTTTGTAATTGTATTAGTTAGTTGTTCAAATGTTCAATATTGTAATTGTGTTTCTAGTTTTCTATAAAGGGACTTGAGGTTGATTCATTCAAAAAGTAGTATTTTTTATAATAATAAAAATGTTAATCTGCCTTTTAGCGAGTTGAAAAGGTCACCAGGGCTCTTAGGCCGGCAGATATAAGCTTCTGTAAATTTGTTTGGAGCGTAAGTAGGTTTGTGGTTGATTATACGGTTATATTTGTGAAGTTTGTTGGATCTTCATACATTTTGTTTTAAAAACAGAATAATTGACTTGTTTTTTTAAAACGTTATATGAAGAGGTTCATAATTGTTATTAATTTCATTCAACATTTACAAAAATATATAACTATATGACCATGCGATCCTGTTTATAGACACTGTGCAAAAAATGCCGAAGCGTGAGTTGTTATCTATGAATAATTACGTCATTGTTTGTTTGTTTGTTCAATTGCTTTTCAATGAGTTTTGAATTTATTTCTATCATCACTGTGAAAATACTATTTTTAAAAGTCATTTATATCTCTCTCAAATGTGAATAATGTATTAAATAATCAAATAGTCGAACAATTCCAGCATTATTAAGAAATGTTTTGCTTATTATACCTACTAGTAACGACAATCTGTTATGGACATATTTTTATTAATTCTTTTCAGGGAAGTTTGTTTAATTGAATGTCGAAGCAAACAAAATCTTCCCATAAAAAAGATAATCATTCAAATTAATTCATATATCTGTGCAAATAATTGGCTCCGTTATTTTCTTTTTCGTTTTTAAAAATAAAATGATGAAACATCTTCTGTAGAGTTTGGTCGAACGACAATCCGAAGAGACACAACGTTCTAGTGAGACCCAATCAATAATGACTCAGTTAGCCGAGCGTGAGAAGACGGAGGAGGAGTTGAGAGCTACTCTTACCCGATTGGAGGCCGAGCGTGACGAGGCAATGACCTCAGTAGCCAATCAGGTTCGCCAGGCAGAGTTGAGAGCTCGCAGTGAGGTGGAGGAGTATCGAGAGGCCTCACGCCAGCACGCGGTGACCATTGGAGCTTTGGAGGAGAGACTCAATAAGGTCTTGAAACAGAATAAGGAGTTGCAACAGGAATTGACAGACAAGAAGGCTCAGTGTACAGGTGACCTACTTATAAGAGGATTAATTGATTCAATATTTAAATTGTTTTATATGTTAGACTTTAAAAAAAATGAAGTTTGATTTGTAAATATGTTTAGGTTTAATCTTAAAATATATGGAGACATTTGTTAAAACAGATGTGTCAATTATTTACACATTTATATGTTCTTTAGAGGTTCCAATTATTCACATGATCAATGTCAGCAATGTTGAGGATAATCCCGATCAGCCGGAAGGTGTTGATATATTGATAATCTTGTTGATATCTTTTAATGTTGTTGTGGGAAATTTGGAATTTGATTTAAGCTAAATAATAAGAAGACAGTGAAACTCCAATCAAATATTAATTTAATTAACAATTCTATGTATATATATGATTTATATCTATTGTATAAATTCGTAAGATGAAAGAAAACGTAATTTTTGAATTTCAAACAGTAATTGTAAAACTTTTTTATATTGATGAACCTTTACATTATTTAATATTACTATGATTACGACGAAAGATCGAAAATTTAATTAAATTAATATTTGATTGGAGTTTAACTGTCTTCTTATTACATATCTTAAATCAAATATTGTTTATAGTACTTACTTATAGTATATTTAAAGATATGGAAACATTAAAATAGTATAAGTCTTATAAGTTTTCAAAGTCAACCCTCGCTTATATCCGTAACTCGAATATACGTAAACCTCGCTTTCGTAAATATTTTAGAGGGAACGGTTTTCACTCTATAAATATATTATGTATTTTCTCAAATTGGGCACGTTTGATTATTTCCGTAAATCTCGTTTATCCTTAAATTTGACTCGGAACGGATCGAATCATACGGATAAGCGAGGGTTGACACACACATATATATATATATATATATTCAGTTCGTTTTAATTAATATATAATACAATTTATTGTTTATCTGTTTTTTCTCAAAAAACAAATCATAATTTTACTTTGCATTATTTGTTTGTTATCGTTTACATATTTTTATTTTTGTAAGTTTGTTCATATTAATCAACTAGAAGACAGTATTTAAGATGTTACGTAATATGCTATATTTGTGGGAAATGGAAAAGTCTAAAAAATGTAATATTTTAATATGCACAACTTTTTTAAAGTCTTTTTAAAATCAATTAATAATATAATTAATAAAATAATAAAGTTACTAAATTATCTAATTTTCAAAAGTAATCGTTCTTTATTAACTGTTTTTTTTTAATATTAACTGTAACATATTATTCTTCGGTTAAAATTCTTAATAATAAATTACACAATTTTGTAATCCTAAAGGATATTTATTCATCATGGAAATTATTTATATAAAATACGGTCACAATTTGACCATTTTTTGACCATTTATTTTCACAGAACTTACTAATCAAGTGACACAGCTGAACAACCAACACCAACAGCAGCAACAACAACAGGTACCTGAACCGAAACTTGTCGTACAAACGTCCGCTGAGCTGGCCTCTTTGGAGAGAGCAATTGTTGTTCTCAGGTGAGGCGCGTTTCTTAAATTGTTACTGAATACTTACAAAGAGTATTTCGAACACATGTCTTACATTTTTTACACTTAATTATGACAATTTTAAGTGTTTACTAATGAAAAACAATACTCTAACAGATAGTTACCTTGAACTATTCAGACAGGAGAACGCCTCCTTGAAGAAGCAGCTACAAGACAATGATGAAATCATAGCGGGACTTAAGAGAGACATCGCTGGCGCAGCAGCCAGACTCTCGGACGTCAGAGGGGAACTGACCAATGGGCAGAAAGAACAGGTGGACACCCTGAAGATGCGCATCAAGGCTGCGGAAGCGGCCCTGTCTGAAGAAAGGACCAACTTGGCTCAATTATTGGAAACATATAATCGCTCCAAGGAGGAATTGGCAGAAAAGGCAGACGAAAATATGTGAGTCGATATCTAGATTATAGAATTTTGAGATTATACATAACAGAGCTTGAAATCTTGTGTTGCTATTTTTGGATATCAACAGTAAATTCCGACAGGCTGCGGCCAAACTTAAGGCGAGTCTCACAGATCGAGACACTCGCATTCGCGAATTGGAGGAGCTGGTGGCGAGCGAGCGCGAGAAATGGGCGAGTCAGCTCTCACGACTGGAGGATGACGGACTAATCACCAACGAGCTGACCGCATTAGGGGCTCAGTGCCGGGGGGAGCGGCATGAACAGATTATTCAGCATCAGAAAGAGGCGTTGACTGAGTTGAGGAAAAAGCTGAAGACGGGTGATCGCTTACAGAACATTGGTAAGTTAGTGTGTTCGATCAGATGATAAAATATGAAAAGATTTTGCAATTGTTGCAATATAAAATATAATTCAATGCAATTCAATTCAATATAAATAATTGAGATAGTACACAAAAATGTATATTCATAATGAAACTTCGCTTGTATTTATTTGTCAGAAAATTTTGTCACAATTTTATATTTTATAATTAGATTTTTCATTGAAAATTCTTTTGTTGTTATTAAGAAACAGAACTGTATGCTGGTAAGAATTCTATTTACGCCATTGTTAATCACGTTTATAGTTATTATTGTAAAGTTCATGACGTTTTAAATAGTTTTATCGAAAATTAATTCTATTTAATATTTATCTATATTATTTTTCGTTAAGATCCCATTTTGAAAAAAGCGTTCGGTGATACAAGTGAGTGTTTTAGTATTAGAAGTGATTTCAGATCAACTTATTTTATAATCCGTTGTTTGAGATAATTTCATCTATTTTATTCTATTTAAATTATTCGATTCTTTATTTATTAATTTATTCCAAAAACTGTTTATCCGTTCCTTTATTGTCCTCTAAACCTTCCTGACGCATGACGCAATTTGTTTTACTTTTCTTTAATAAATTATAAAACCTATTAAAATACATTTTTTATAAATTTCATAATTTTTAGACCTTAACTTGATTGTTATATTTATTGTGTTTATTAATTTATGCATTTCAATATTTTGTTATTTGATATTTATGCGATTTGTATTACTGCTTTTACCCTGAATATCTATTATGTAGAGTTGAATTTTACCCAATCTCATTAGT
>JAUZNC010024631.1:0-23083 GCA_034780395.1 Vannuccia rotundouncinata | reverse complement strand
CAAATTACACTAATTCTAGGTTTAGAGATGGCATCATTTGGCCAAACTATGTTTATAAAATCATATATTTCTCTAGCATTCATGTTGTTTTGTCTCTGATTTTCAATTTAGAAATAAAGTCTATCTTTAGTACACTCAATACCAAAATAATCTGCTGTCCATTTAGCAAATTACAAAAATTAATGAAAGATCGATTACTAAGGGATTAATAAGTTAATCTATAATTTTTAATAAGTTAATTAATAAGTTAAATTAATAGATATTAATTATATATATATATCCTCTAATTAAAATCTGACAAACGCTTGTTTTTAATGATACAGCCTATAGATATAACAGTAATGTATTACGAATCCTAATTTAAATAAATTGATCAAAAGTAAAAGATATCAATTTTTTTCGAGCAAACAATTACTGTAATATTTCATATATAAAACATTTACTATCCAAATACTAGCCATAAAACTATCCAAAAATATAAATGTTCCAAATTCCAAAACATTTATTATATTTTAAAGTTTTCTAACTTGTTTCTAACAATAATTATTTAAAACTTTTTTATGATATTTAAGTTTGCTTATATACAACGTAGATATATCGTTGAAAATAAAAAAATTACTTTGAATAATTATAAACTCTGGAGTATATACTAAGAATAATTTAGTTATGAAAACTTATTTCATAATAATAACTTAATTAGAATGTTATATATATATATATTATTTATCATATTATTATGATATGTTTTGTTATGTGTTATGTGTTCACAATTAATCCCTATGTAGGTAGGTACATTAAACAATACACTGAAAAAATACTCGTTTGAACATGTTATAATGTACACTGAATAAACATTATTTGAGTCACGTTTGGCTCATTTACCTTACAATGTCACGTTAAAATTGTCATGTTGTTTTGTTTATTTACATAAGTTTAATTTAGTTAATCTGCCGTCAAAAATAACGGTATTCTTAATTAACATAAAAATTACATTCATTAACTTTTTGATTAACGTATTTTTTGTAATAAATAAATATATAATAATGTACAATAACTTATATAATATTAATATAAATATGGTGTACAAAATATTTAATCTACATTTATATAAATATTTATGTAAAAATATCAAACAATAATAAAATATGGGATGATACAGTTTGTGCATTTTTAATAATTTACAAGTTTATAAGTCAATTTATTTGTGACATGGATTAACTTTCACAAATATCATAAAATCAAAATAACTAACACATTTTTCATAAATTGAAGTAATTACTTATGCAGTAATACTGACTTGTATTTTTTATATAACTTGATCGAAAAGGAAAAGTTTCATTACATGTTTTTAATATTCTATATATTATTATATTACAGTATACAACATTATCGTTGTGGAATTTCATGATATATTATTATATTCTTAATTCGAATAATTATAGAGATTTATCGTTTATTATACAGTCATATGCGTTATCTTTATGAGAGCAACTTTACCATAATTAGTTTTGTCTAAATGTAAATCTGTCAAGTTATATGCCTCCAAATTGAAGTAAGGTCATGAATAAAAATAATTCAGAATTCCCAATCCCATCCCGAGAGTTCATTTGGTGGGATGACAACATCCCGAGGGTAAGAATCGAAATTTGAGACATCCGTTGGTCCTTTCACCTGCAGAAATAAAAAGATTTTCGGTCAAAAATTAACTGAGAAAAAAAGAATTTTAAATTTAGAAAAATTTTCAATTATAAAGAAATATTAAATAATTAAAATTTTGTCGAAATATTTTAAAATAAATCAATGTTAATATACAGTATATACGTCATCCAAAAAATCAGATATGTATTACAAATAAATAGAAATACTAGTTTTATTTATAAATAGACAGTACCAAAAAATTTAAACTAAATATTTTGAATTATAAAAAGATAAAAGAATTTATATAAAGCTTGATAAAAATTATATTTATCATTTGAAGTCAAAGAATTTTATGTTTTTGTTATTCTTTAAAAATGTGTAGTCTAAAATTAATATATTAATATTATAACATTAAATGAAGTAAAATCTGTCAACCATGTAAAAATATAGAATGCATTTTCTCACTGTGGGCATAATTGGAGGTTTCAGCGATCTATCCAGAAGGCCGTCCCAGTGAAATCCTTGAAAATATCTAAAAAAATGAAGATGAAGAAGGTTTTTTACTACTGCGGTGAGAAAATTATTTGTTTTTATTCTATCTTTGCGAATTTAAAAGTGAATAATGAAATAAAACATCAATATATAATGAAGACATAACTAAATTTATTTATAGAGTAAATATAGAAAATATTTTAAAATAACAAATTAAATATATATTTAATAAAATAGAAACATAATAATTTGAGCCCAGTGTAATGCTTTTAATTACTTTTAAATTATTAGTATCCCTAAAAATTAATATATTTAATAAATTATTTAAAATTAATTACATACAAGGCCTAAGAGGGTATGCAGAACAAAGTTGCTTCATGTTAAGTTTTCAGTTCAAGTTAATGCGGGAGAATAAAGTAAGTAAAAATCAAGTTCAAGTCATCTTCAGCATACGCATCTTAAGTTAAATTTTAAGCATCTGTTGCTTTCTGCATACCGCCCCAGGACAATTTCTAATAGAATTTCTATGTCGTATAGTATTAGTGAGAAATATTTAAATAATCAAGTTAAAATGTAATTTTAAAAAAGTTTTATTAAATTAATATACTTATAAACTTACATGTTGCTCTTCACATCATTCATTCCCCCATTTCCATATCCAAGTCTTTCGGCTGGATTCTCTCTGCAGAGGGTTTTGATGAGGTTATAAGCTGTTTTACCTATTTTCTTTGGAAACTCGACCATTTCAATGCCTCTAATGATGACGTTATACGTTTTCATTGGATCGTTTCCGTAAAATGGTGGACTGAATAATTTAAATATTATAATTGAATTTAAAAATATTATTTATCAATATGAAAGTTAAACAAATAGGTGTAATCTACTTTAGAAATGGTATAGAAATAATACATTATAAATTAACATTTTTCTTTGTTAATAAATTTATTTAAAATATACAAATAAAAGACAAAAAATTTTAAATAAAAGCACTTTCTGTTTAAAATTTACCTTAATATTTTTCACAAACATGTTTACATTTTACTCTATTGTATTTAACCACTTATTATAATACAAATTCTACAAATTGCCTAATATTTACCTATTATTATGAGACACATTAAATAATTATTATATCAAAAATTGGATATCGGACAATATTTAGATAGTTGTAAAATTTTATATGTAATTTCTACTTCTTTTATTGTAGCAACAAAGCGGTAGATTATTAATTTATCTCATTAATGTTTTCTTGTAATAATAATTGACATGATTTTATTCTATATATACCGTTTTTTGCGTTTTCACATTCCCCCGGAGGGGGGGGGGTGGTGTGATGTACCTTCTGAATATATTGTTCCTATATATAGTGCAATGAGCATGAAATTAGTGATGATGATAGTTCAGAATATTTTCTGGTAGTTCATGTTACAAAAATGAGAAAAATTTAAGAAGAACAATTTTTGTGTGGCAATTAAAATGAATAGGGTTAAATAGAAAAGAATATCTATACGTTATATGTCCGAAGTTCCTCCAGAGAAAATGGAAAACCGTATTCACAAATATCTAAAATTAAAAAAATCCAAGTTCAAAAAATTTCAAAAACATTCAAAAAATGTTTTCAAAGAAGAACCTATATCTAATTATAGTGAGCAATCAAGCTATCGAAGGCCAATACTCTTTTTTTATCCCAGTGGCAACATCACCTCAGCCATCATTTCTATCATGAAAGCCATAACAAGCAGTCTCCAAGAATCTGAACTTAGACTTTTCTAAGGCTTTTGGCACGGTAAGCCATTTAGCTCTATCTACCGAACTCAGTCACCTTCATTTACTTTATGAAATGCACAACTGGATTATCGACTGCTTCAATAACTACCAACGACTCACAAACCACAAAGTTCCAGAACACTCAATCCTAAGTCATCACCATAAATGCTGGAGTTATTCAAGGTTCTGTTCTAGACCGTGTCGCCTTCTCTATTGTCGACTCAGACTTCAAAGCTTCAAAGCTATCGTTCCATCACACATTATGAGCTCAAAGTTCACTGAAATAGCAAACATTCGCACCTGGGCGGACAAGAATAACAAAGTACTTCACCTAGTGTACAATGCCTTGGTAATTAGCCGGATCACCTATGCCAGCCCTGTATGGTGAGGTTTCGTTTGCCAAGAAGAACGCAAAAGATTCTAAATTTTCATCGAAAAAGCAAAAAGTACGGATATTGTAAACACAAATATGACCTCGTAAAAAGTATTGAGCAGGCTGATAACGAACTGCTCCTTAAATTGAACAAGAATAACAGCTTAGCAATAACTTAAAGGGACAGGATATTGCCACAAATCTCATTTATTGGATGCATGATAATGCGCGCCCACATAAGGCTGGAGTCGTTGAACAGTATCTCGATGAAAAGTATCTCGACTAACGTTCGCCAAGCAGCGTATTCACCTGAAACTAATTTATTATATAGATATGTTTTCCGTAATATAAGCCAAGAGATCTCACGATTTTGACAATACTCCTGCAGTACGACAATTTGTCGGAAACTTTTTTCAAAATCTCAAAGAGATTGAAGCTATTATGACAGACTGCACTCGAATGATTGAAGCGAGTGGAACCTATTTGTAATGTTAATACAAAACTGTTAATTCATGTTTATCTATACTTATTAATATATACTTACTGTTACTTTGCATTTTATACATATCATTTAACTAGCTATTATTATATGCCTACCATGGAAATTTCACTTTTTTGAAACGGAAATATTATAACGTCCCAAAAAAGCACTGGACTTTGGTCAATTAAAAAACTTATATTACAAGCAAATAGAGTATAAACTCAAATGATACGTTGTCAGGAAAATCTTCATGTTGTTGTATTTAGTATTAAAAATAAACCTTACCTCCCTGTGAGCAGCTCAAACATAAGAATTCCGAGCGACCAACAATCAACAGACATATCATGCCCCTTGTTTAGGATGACTTCAGGGGCCACATATTCAGGAGTGCCACAGAACGTCCAAGTTTTTCTGCCAAGTCCAATTTTTTTGGCAAATCCAAAGTCTGTCTAAAATGGACATAAATAGTTCTTATTATAAACTATGCATTAGTAGTATGAGATAGTAACTTTTAGATAATCAAAGAATCCTTTGTTCTAACAAAAACACCCCCCTCCCACCTCCCCCCTTCCTCTACTCTGGTAAAAAACATGATAAATTTCCACGCACTTCTACGAGTAAAATTCTTATTCAATAGCAATTCAAATGTTCAAAAATAAATTCAAAATTCAAAAATTAAAAATTCAAAAATTCAAAAATTCAAAATTCAAAAATTCAAAATTTTAAAATAAATTTTAAAAGTTTAAAATTTTTTTTTAATTTCAGTATCTTTACATATTCAATGTTCTTGAGAAATATAT
The DNA here is from genome assembly GCA_034780395.1 of Vannuccia rotundouncinata. NCBI lineage: Eukaryota > Metazoa > Platyhelminthes > Proseriata > Coelogynoporidae > Vannuccia > Vannuccia rotundouncinata. Next base: position 17,532 of record JAUZNC010024631.1, on the reverse strand, counting down.
ATATATATATTTGGCGGGGAATTCAAATTTGTATAGTGTAGCTGAGCCGGATGCGATACTTGGTTACTTTATTTTTTGCAACACAGTGATGGATTTCAATTATTTTAATCGCGAATATTACTATATTGTACATGAAAAATTAAAAAAAAATATTTAAAACATTATTAATTATAGTTATTAATACCTGATTGGCAATTATTGATTTTTATCAAAACAGTAAGAGATTTCAATACTTTTCTTGTCTAATGTTGCATATAGAGAATTTTATTTTATTATTCAAAACTTGATTAAATTCAGTTATCGATACTTTTTAAACTCTTATTGATTTTTAGCAAGACAGTAATGAATTTTAATAATTTTAATTGCTATTTATACTAAGTAACATATTGAGAATTTGATTGTACTACCTATTATCTACGTTAATTAAGGAAACATTTTGCCATTAAATTTAAAATTTTGAAAATATCATTGGAGTGACCTTTCATGACAATTTACATTATATAATAAATTAGTTCCTACTCCACCCACGTATACATGCTTACATCTCATCCACGTGAAATTTTGCTAAAATTAAAACTTTTTCTGGATAAATCGCACTTTTGACTATACTCCCACGCATTGCAACCCCTCCCTCTTTTTCATGTTTTATTCATATAAGTTATATAATAATTCGGATAAAAACCTCCTACGCATTAAAGTCATTCTATTCCTTAGAGTATCCTCAGATGGAGGCGTTATGACATTATCAGATGACATTATCTGAGTATTCTAATAAAAACCTACCACGAATTAAAACTCATCCATACAATCTGCGTCTAGAAATATTGCAGCGTTATATCGATTGGAAAAATGTATATGAGCAAATAAGTCAGTCAAATTTCTAATAATTTTTTTTACTACGCTACGAAATGGTTGTCTATTCCCTCTGCAGACTTAAAACTGTAAGTATTTCACTACTCTTGTAAAAGTCTATAAACATGAATCGTCCATATACAGTAAATTACATAATTCAGTTTGAAAGGGAAGTAAAGAAACTTCCTCACTTGACAATAAGGCTACACTTCCTAATCGCTGTAAATAATTTACGTGTCTTAGCTTCGACAGGTCTATAAACAAAAATCGACCTTATACAGTAAATTATATTTCTACATTTAAAATTTACAATTTTCATTGCCTATACACTATTAAAAGCAAGTATTTATATATTACATTTAAACCAGGTACATCGTATATTTAGGTATAGTTTCTTCTACCTTTAGAAATGCTGTGCTTCCACCAGGTTCCAGTCTCTCATCTCAAAACAGGAAAGAAACGCATACACCAGCTTTAGGCTATAGCTTGTTAAATTTTACTCAATAAAATAGTAAAGTCAACTTCAATCAGTATGAAGCAAGAGATAGTTGTGGTTTTACTCCAGTCAGTAACAAATTCATTGCGATTCAGTGATTATTATAAAATGTTCATTTCCAGAAGTAGTGAAGGACTGTGAAAGTATCTATATTTCCATAGCCAGTAAACTACTCAGGGTCAGTCAAAGCTGAATCTACCGGATTAACAAATAATTCATTCTACTGCTGTGCATTATCTTGAAAAAATATACATAATATGGAAATGTGCAATATGGAAATATAAGAATCCCGATACAATATTGTCATTCCTGCAAACAATAAAAGGCGCAGGATATGAAACATATGAAATCTTATCATCTCGATGAACAGATAGAATATTTCGTAAAATTAGAAATGTGGAATTCTAGAGGCAATACATGTTTTATTTCCAAAGATCCCATTTCTGGCAATCATGAGCAGGTTTTACTGTGAACCATTGGTTCCACGCAGAAGACAAGTTATTGTGCGATTTACCTTATCACGTACTCTTCCGACAGATATTATAACATTAACACCTATCTCGAGAAGGTTTAATGTGGAGGGGGTGGAGCTCGATATGGGAAACAAATGCTCAAAGGTCAAGAAAACATTACTTATTTCAGCGATAAAAACGGCGTTTTTAAAAGTGTCCCTATAATAAGTCAAGAGTATTACGGAAATTGCGGTTTTAGTATTATAAAACCATGCATTCCAAGCAAAAGGTTTAGTTTGAAATCAATTACACCAGCCACAACCTTCCTCTAAGACGAGCTAAATTTAAAACTACCTAATTGAAAAATAATTTTTATCCAAAGACTGCCATGAAAATGAGAATGACGACTCCATAGAAATTACTGACTTATCATTAACAGAGGGTAATAATAAATTGCTAATATCTTACTCGCAAACACTTAGTCAGACATTAAAAATGCTATCAATTCAAAATTATAAAATTGTGAAACTAAGGAAACTCGATCGAAACTATTTCGATATTCTCTACATTTATGCTACTAGATCGCCTCTCCAATACACGAGACTCTTAATCAATCCTCAAGCAGTGCCGTGTGTCATATATTGTGACGAACAATTATGTCAACAGTTATCTACAATAAGCATTATTTATAATAATAAATTTAAGTTAAAGCTTACGTTTTTGTAAGTTTAAACTTCCTTTTATATTTATAAAAATGAGTCTAAGCTTAAACTTTATAAGTCAAATCTGATGAGATTTCGCTTAAACTTTTAAGTTGTAACTAATTAGTTTAAACTTATTATTATAAATAATGCTTAATGAAGGAAACGGTTGGACCTATAACAATAGAAAAAAATAGCGGTGTCTTTATCAGCGATGTTAAGTTGACTATATGTTATCAACTCTATACTATCCTCATAGTAGAACTTATAATACTAACTTTAATCATTAATGATATTTTTATATCAAAGAATTGCATCTTGTATAATCGAAATTATACAAATGATACGTACAATTTATTATGACTTGACTATTTATGTATGATGTTGTTTTTTTAGACCGAAGGGAACTTTATTATTGCTAATCTCACCATTTTTAGAAATATACATTTATAATTAGCTGTATACTGACACTACTGTGTGGACTATTTCTATCTCTGTTCTATATTTATTGTATTAGTATCACATGCAACACATATACATTTGTGTTCTATGTGTTGTATCAGCTTCATGTTGTTTTGTTGAACCTTTTTTCTATGCATGTTGTATTTTAATTTTTGCTATATAAAGGCTTTCCTCTCACTTTCAATAAATCTTGTTTTTAATAATTTTTATCTTTTTCTTTCTAAATATATAAATAAAAATTTTTTTTACCTATAAGAGTTGTATAATTTATATAAAATTAAAGTTAAAGAATTGGTAGAATATCCATACTCAGTGCAAAAAATCCATAAATATTACTAAAGATCCATAAAATCAATAAATATTCTTAATAATCCCAAAATTATCATAATATCTATAATTATTATTTTATAAATGTTTATCATAATTTATCGAATTTTAGCAAAATTTAACACATTTTGTCATTGCAAGAAATTCATAAAAATCGTTAAAAATCCATAAATATCCTTGAAAATCCATAAAAAAAATTATTTTCTATTACTTGATTTTAATTATATATTAAAAAATTTGTTACATTTTAACATATTTTATCAAATTTTTATATTGTTAAAAATCCATAAAAGTCCCCAAAATGGTTCAATTAACAAAATTTCCGACAAAAGTTTCAAATAAAACGCGGATTTTAATGCTTATATTTTGAGAAGATTGCTCTGATTTTGAGAAGATTACCGTGATTTTGTGAAGACTATACTGACTACTACTTTAAAAGTAGGAAATCAGTTAATTCTTTAATTAAAAATACATTGACTTTATTTTTAAAATATGTCAATAAATTTAATAATAAAACAGTCTAGATATCTTCATCCCTTTCAGTAATTTCATCATCTTATTCACTGACCTGATAACTATCTTCCGATATTTCACTCACTTTTTCACAAATTTGATCATTTACAGTTTGATAGTCTTCCTTAGTACTAAACCTTGGAGTTTGCAGTGGACCCCTTTATCCTTAGCCTTTTATACTTTTTAAATATTCCATCGATCGAGATATACCAACCTATCCATTAGTTTCGACTCAACAATTTTTTCGATTTCGACCATCGAAATTTGTTCAATTTTTTCGGAAGTAAGCTTGCAAGTTTCTTACACATTTAAGATTTTTTATTTTCTCTTCATACCCAACCGTTGAATCTTATTCCTGACTATCATTATCTTTATGATTCACCTTCTTCTTCCTCCGACTATTCCTCTTCGTTACTCAACTAATTTTGTTGCGACCCGATTGCATACATTAGGAATATTATGTTATAATAAATAATAAATAATTATGTTTATCATTATTGTTTATAAACAAATTGTTTATTCTCACAAAATATCTAGAGACAATATGAATATGCGATTGAATCATAACGCCAGCATGATTGTTGCCGGACCGACAATACCTGGAAAAACAACTTTTGTTTAAAATTTACTAAAACATCGAAGAAAATGTTCAATAATGAATTAGGAAAAGTAAACTTGTTCACCGGGACAATGTACAAGCCTTCAAAAGCCCTTGGGGATATAATAACTGTATATGATGGTCCTTCAACACTTTAAGAGCTGAATCTTATAAGACTGGTTGTTGTGGTGATTAATGATTTCAAAGAGGAGACGAAATTTCGCGCCCATCAGTTTCCTCTTTGCAAGAATGGTGCTTCACTTACCCTGATTTGCAATAACAATCAGCCAGAATACCCAATATTTTTTAATGTTTAAAAATCCCCGGCTACACAAGTCGGAAAACTCGGCCGAAAATGTTTCCTGGGAATTCCAAATTTCTCACTACAGTCTTTAAGGATATTGTTAGTGATAATCCCTATGCTTACCTATCTATTTCTGGACTTGCATCAGATAAATCCTGATTACTTAAGAGTTAGAAGTCATATTCTTCCAAGTGATGAACCTCAATATGCCTATCTCCCACCTGCCAATCGAACAAACATAATACTTGAGGAAAAGCATCCAAAAAAAGCAACAGGGAGGGAGATTATCAATTGTTTTGAAGATTTGTATTATTTAATGAAGAGAAAAATCTAGCAAAAGGAAATTATGTCAAAGAAGAAGTAAACTGCTTATATGTATCCAGATTTAGAGCATAAAAAGTATGTTTACAACCTATACTGCAGAGGATAAAAAATGCAGACGTAAAAAAAAGGAACAAGAATATTAAGTGCCTCCATTGGCAGAACCGACACGGCCTTTATAAACTCTTACGTCTACTCTATCTCTACCGCCACAAAATCTTTTTATCAAAAAATAAACGATTCATTTGAAAGTATTGTATAACTTTTTCTACTACTTCAATTTTTAATTACTAATAATGTCAAGTTGGATAAATATGGACATATTTCTGAGGATGATGGACATTCAATTTAATATTCAAGCTGAATAGACATGATTCGATAACCGGTAGATGGACAAATTCCTTGGCTAGATTCCTTGAGATTATCAAGAAAATCAACCTTCCAACACAACTCAATAGAAGTGATCAGAAATTACGATTAGTAAAACAACAACTTACACTACCAGAGTTGACAATTGAAAAACAAATGACACCTTTTAAGTCGCCAGAAGTTCAAATAACTTCAGAATATGAATTATCAAAACAATTGCTTCTGGAAGCTCGCATGTCCTCTTCTTTTAATTGAAACACTTAGACTTATTGCAAAAGAATGAATTGATTTATTCAAATAAACTTTGGAATTAAGAGATTTTTAAATGTGTATATATGTTGTCATACTTTAAAAATAAAGTCGTATTGTTAATTAAAGAATTAATTGATTTCTTACTTTTAAAGTAGTAGTCGGATGGGTAATCTTCTCAAAATGAGACAATTTAACATGACGACAATCTTCTCATAATCATTGCAATTTGTAAATAGAACTATTGCATGATTTTTATGGAATTTTAAGGACTTTTATGGATTTTTAACGACAATAAAATTTGATAAAATATGTTCCATTGTATTAAATGTTTAAAAATATAGTTAAAATCTACTAATAGTAAATAAATTAATAATTAGAGATAATTAGACAATTTAGATATTTATATAGATTTTAAAGGATATTGAGGGATTTTTAGCTATGATAAAATTCGTTAAAATATGATAAAGGAGTCTTTGTTCGAAAAAGGATTCCTTTGTTGACCTAGAAGTCACTATCTCATACTACTTGCATTTAATAACCACCCACTAACAGCAAATAAAACTGAGCTGAGATGAATAAGCACAATTTTCTATATATTGATGGATCCTAAAAATAAGGTCCGGTTAAAAATATATAATATTAAAATATCTACTAAAAAATAATAGCGCAATATTTGTACTTAATTTCGAGAAAAATATTTATAATTTATCAGTCTAAATTTTATTAAATTCAAAAACATTAAAATCCATTTATTATTGCATACCTACCATTTTGACATATCCATCAGAATCCAGCAGCAAATTTTCTGGTTTTAAATCTCTATATATGATCCCTCTTGCATGAAGATACTCAAGGGATAAAATAACGCAACCAACGCAGAATCGAGTAATTTGGTCGTTGAAGGATCCTCTACAAATAAATTTGTTTAAAATAAATAATCTGTCATTTTATTTAATGAATTAAAAAAAATTTTCATGGATTTTTTAAAGGTAAATTTGTGTTTACCTTTTGATTGTGCCACCCGAATATGCAAATGCAAATGCATTATGCATTAAAAAATGTATAATATAGATATGTCCCATATTACATGACTTTTAGATTTATACTTTGGCAATAATTTTGAAAAATAATCAGAGCAATATATCATACTCAAGTTAAAGTCCATTTTTGTTTAGAAGTATTTTGCAGCCCGGTGTAATTACATCCCATATATAAATAGACACATATTTGCTTCATACATTTGCCATCATACATAAGCCGAACAACCACAAATTCCGCCCCCAATGAAAAATCTTGAACATGTGAAGTGTACAGCTCCGTTTCCGGATTTCACGACGCATGGCTTTTGTATCATATTATGTAAAAACATGTTATTCTACCATCAACTACACACACAAATAAAGAAGTATCAGCATATCCTAAAAGTAAAAATATTGTGATTTTGCATTATAATTCTACTAAGAGATCTGTTTGTGCCATTGCCATAGTGATTCATGCGACAATCCAATAGATCGAATAAGATATTTTTAATATGCGGCTTACAACGGGAACAACCATTCAAAGCTCCGTTTCTTTTTTGGAGGAGCTTTCCAAATCCCTGTGCCTTAACCGTCTTCATTGTCGCATAGTTTAACCAAATTTGGCCAATCCTCTTCGTTGGAACAAAACCAAGCGGGAGACAAGGACGATGTGTGATATTTTCCACTAGAAAACGTGTTTGTCGAAGTTGCAATCAATGCAATAATTTTTGTGTGTCCACCACATACACATTATATAGGCTATCAATATACAATTAATTTATAATCAATATACATATAAATTTATTAAATACCTCTTTTTTTAAGACAGCCTATTCTTGAGGCAGGAAATCAGTCTAAATTTGGTTAATTTATAACTATATTTCAGGGCCGTATAAGGCAAGGCTCAATAATGAAGATGGCAAAATTTTCCACATTTTCATATAGCGCTCCTTTAAATATTAAATATATAAATTTAATAGTAACTATAGAATAACAATACATCGCCTATATAAAGAAAATGTACCCAGCCCTTGTGTGCTCTTCTATTACGTATGACTAGAGAAAAAGACAATTAGCTGGTAACCATTAATTTCATTTGTTTTCTTAAACTGCGGCCCCGATTAATGACATGATTATCCCGTCGGTACAAGGTTAACTTTGAATTGATAATTAAAAGTATGTTTATTTATGATATATTTAGTATTCAAGAAGTATATAATATGTAGTTTTATTGTGTTGCTAATGTTAAAAGGATTATCATGATAATTGATATAAATGATATAATTCGAAAAAATAAAATGAGCAAAAATTTAATTTAAAATATTTTCAACATATTCACGTCCAAAAGTATTTGTGTAAAGACCTCCTTCTGCTCGCTCTGACCGACGATGTTTTAATAGTTCTGAGATGCTCTCTCCTATTGCCCTTTATATTGCCGTAAGAGAAACTTTAAATTGTATATAATCATTATTGTATTTTCTTAACTGTATTATTGTGTACATCATAAACATTTTAATAAATATGATTGTATTTACTGAACTATATATGGTTGGTTCCTTAAATATTATATGAATAATTTGTTACACAATACCCAATGCATTTACCTTCACGACTAAATTTTGCGTGCACAACGGAAAGCTTAAACATGAACTTAGTAAGTTTTAAAATTTACCTACCGGTCACGTAGAATCGACCAAAGCTCGCCTCCTAAACAGGGTTCCATCAACATATAAACGTATTTAGAGTCTGTGTATGTATTGAATAAACTGGAGCAAATTGAAATAGAACATTTATATAGAATAAAAGTTTCTTTAATTTAATTTGTATTTAAAATTTGATTAAAAATTTCTATATTTTTATATTTATAATACTTATATTTATATAATAACAAACGTTTCATTATATCAAATTTATATTTTCTGATTTTATTACAAATTTTATATTTATACAGAACAGGGACACCTCTATAGATGTCCATGATAGGAGTCTCATTCTATGTGCTTTGATACAGTATATAAATTACATATAGCTAGAAATAAAAAAAGGTTATTTAAATATTCTTCATTCTATTTAGTTGCGTTGAGAAAAATGTGTCAAAAAAATTGAAATAAAAAAATTATTTGTAATAATTATTAAGTAGGTTATACAATTGGATTTAAAGTTATGTAATAGTTTATCATTTTACTAAATAATTTGTATCATTTAAATCAATTTTTTATTCAATTTACCGGCATATAAATCTGCAGTTAACTTCTTCCATAATTCTCTTTTCGGAATAGACATGCTCCTGCTGTTTAGTGGCGACAATGTGAGTTTTATTGAGACATTTCAGAGCGAATGATTTGCTACGATCATAAGTCCAAACAACCTATTTTAAAAAATTACAAATATTCAAGTTTATATATAATGAAATATATACTTATAAATACGTAAAATAATGTTTTAGTCCTGCACTAAAAGGAACTGAAAGCAAATAACAATTAGTGCAGATCTAAAACATTATTTAAACTGAGGTGACTACATATACATATATGTATACAATATGTATCCATTAAAAAAATTTTAGTTGCAAGTGCAAGTGCAAGTGTAAGTGCAAGTGGCAAGAAGCCAGTGAAAGTTCTATTATTTTCTAAAATAAAAGTTGTATTAAATTTCTTTATAAGAGAAACAATCTTACATAAATAAATTTGTTGTTATAGTTTATGTAAAGGTAAATACATATATATTCTACTTCATAAATGTTCAAGTTAGATTGGGATTAATTATTTTTTAATATTTCACATTTTTGTTTTTAGCCGTAGTGATAGGAACCGAAAAAGTGTTAACTTGTATTCTACAGGCGGCAAATGAAAAATAAAATACTTTTAAGAAAGTTGTTTTCGGCTTAGTAGTTTTACACACCTAAATATATATTTGTGATCATCCGTAAAAATCTATTTGTCGTATAGTTGTTAAGTAATCTTTAGTCAGTATATCGTTGAGGACTCACGTAGAAACTCATTAGTATCCTATTATTAACAATATATACTTTAATAAAAAACGATGCACTCATTTAATGACAACACGTACACATTCATTAATTGTCTAAAACATTTTCCCACTTACTAAAAGACTTTCATGAAGGTAGGGCAATGACTTGCCTATATTTATACTTATTCATTACTTGAAATACAAATTAAATATATTTAAAATCAAAGTTATCCAATCTTACCAATTCCACTCGTCCAAATCCCCCAACTCCAAGAGTAGAGACTGTCTCAAGCTCAGACAATTTTATTTCAGAAAATGCAGCTTCGTTCTTGGAATATGGTGAAGCACTGAAAATATGAGTTTTTCTAAATAAATACTAAAACAATGTAATAATAATTAGTGATAAACGGTCAAAAGTTCTCTCTATTAAATTACTTCCATAGTGTAAACCCCTATTATTATGTTTTATTATGTTTCACAAAATTATTATTATTCATTTATCACTTAGTTGCATTTTTATATGTGTAACTAACCTCGCGGTACGTCGTTTATCGTCACCGTAATCTTTTTGTTTCAGTTCATTTATGTTTCCAATCAGACCGATAAAGTTTCTGAAAGGAATGAAGCCAGTTATAGAGGGAAAATTAGGAATAATTTAATTATAAATTCAACAAGTCTTTAAACTTAGTTTACTAGTTTATAAATATCTACCAAATAAAATTTATAGAAAACTTTAATCTTAAATAATTTTACCTCTGTTAATAGATAGATATTGTATTGCTCAAATATTGTATGAATTTGAATTCTCTGTAAATTTATATTTTTTATTTTTAATCAATGCTTAGTTTTATAAATATAGATACCTACCGACGAATTAGTTATTCTCATAAAATAAATAAAACCCCTAACAGGTAAACTTACACTCTATCAAGGGTCAATACCTCCACCCCAGGAGGCATTGCTACCACCCCGGCAGTGCGGAATTCTTCACTAAAATGAGTAGAGCTAAATATATTTATTGTGAAAATAGCACAAGAGAACAAACACAAGATTTAATTATTTCAAACAAGTTAAGCATGTGTTGACTGAAATACCTTAGTAGTGCCTTTTCTCCAAAATAGTCGCCCTTATCTAAATTTCGGATTTCTGTTGGGGTTACATCTCCAGGCAGCAATTGGTTCACAATAACCTGATCATGTAATATAAATGTATTTATTTTTATCCTCTAATTTGGTTTAATAGAGTTAAGCGGTCATGGACGAAGCACCCGCTATTCAAAAATTTTAATTTCTGTTTGGGTTTTAAACTTTTTGAATTTATTCAAATTTATTTTTTTAAATCAGTTACAAATAATGAATAATTACAAAATGAATAATTACAAAATGTTCAATTTTCTGCATTATATAACAAGATCATTATGGTTATTTTTTAACAAGATTATTTTTGTAAATTTTTGAATAAAAAAGTAATTGAATTTATGTTTATTTTCTGTATTATTAATTTTTTGAAAGATAAATCATTATAATATTCCTTATAACATTAAAAAATAAACATACCCTTCCAGATTTTATGATGAAAAAAGTTTTGCCGATTTCTGCTTCTCTCAAAATATGCTCGCCTCCTAAATAATACTCCTGAAAATACATTAAACAAATTGTAGAAGTATAAAACGGTTTAGAAAATGGAGCCTGCATTTAATACACAGATATGTTACGTGGTTGAAGGCGTCCGCCACTTTCATTAACATTTCAGGTGCAATACCTCTAAAAAGAGGAACACTGAAATCACAAGTGGAAATATGCTCATATTAAGCAAAGTTATGGGTGTCAACAAAACATTATTATATAAATGATATTTTTTTAAAGTTGAAATAAATTAAATCAATTATTTTTAAAACTATAGAAAATTAAACGAATTTTATGATAAAACAATTATTTTATATTTTAAATTTAAATCAGATATTTTTAAATGGTCTGCAAAATTAAAAAATAGATTGATTTTTATTTACATGTCATATGCAAGATACCTTACTCTACAGGGAAGCTATTCCAAGTGGCGCAGGCGGTGCTATAGATTAATGCAATTAAGGCAATTTGCCTTACTGCATCCATCAGTTGTTCAAAATCTATACTTATTGTATCATATTTCATAGCATTGAGACCTCATTTATATTAAATATTAACTTTAAAAAATTTTATTTAGATATATATACCTTAATAAAAATGCCAACGTTTCTTCGTGCTGGCGAACACTAGTTTTCATCATTATCGCTTGAAATGTTGGTCGATCCAAAGCCCAAAATGTTGCCGAAGTTAGTGCTGAAATAATAAAGTGAAATGTCTTTAATTTGATTTCAACGAAGAACTAGAAAGCACAAGCGTTACCTCTCACAGAGGCTGTTCTTTTGCAGTTGTAGAGAAGCGCCAATTCCCCAAATGTTCGACCTAATTCCAAGGTTCCAAGTATTTCGCCCTGTTTGATCACTTCAAGTGTTCCATCTTAAAAAGTTTGTAACAACGTATTAATAATGTATATTTACTTCTAAAAAATTATCCTATAATGCTTAAAGTGTTTAAATGTTTTTAAATATTTTATTTTAAACATCCACGGTTGGTCTCTATTATTCTGCAAAGCAACTCACCAGCTGTAACATATAAATGTTGTCCTGATTCTCCCTCTTTGATGACAAAAGTTCCTGGTTCAACGTTACGGACGTACATACTCTCAACGATCTCTTTTACCTGTACCGAAGACAAATTCTTCAGAAAATCATTCTCCAGAATCGCATCTCGAATTAATTGTTTGGACCTATAAATGTTATTCATTTATTATTATATGCTTAAATAAAAACTTTCTTATTATTAAAGTTTACAATATTTCATCAAGGAAAGTATGTACAATATCTGTTTTACATATCCTATATAGTTTAAGTACAATTAATTTATTGTTGATTTTATAAAATAACAGTGTTATGTTAATCTTTTTTTATTTATAAAATTCTTAAAAAATTAAATTTCGTTAATTTTACAAAGAAAGTATATTTATATAATTTAAATTAAATTGTCAAAAATTTAAGGCTTGGCATATTTGGATTAGCTGAATCTTTTATATAAAAAAAAACATTTTTAATCTGTTAAAAAATTGTTTTATATGAAAACTTTCTTATATTTCTTAAAATTTCTACAAGTTATTAGTATATATCTAATTAGTTATCAAATTTTGTTAAAATTAACTCTAAAGTTCGCCGTATTTAAGTCAATTTTGTAAATAATGTTAAATCACCTGAAATCTTTTTCTTCATAGCGAACCATTACTGAAGACTGTTCGTAACTTTCTCCTGAAACTCCGTGCTTCTTAGTTTTATCTCCAAGACCAATTTGGCCCGTCATGTGTGCTTCCTCGTTGATGGTAGCAAGTAGGTCACATGACTTCTCCGCTGTCTGATCCAGAACTGACTTCAACTTATCCACTTCTCTGGCCAGCTGTCGAACGACTATTTCACGTTGACTTATTCCTTGTTTTGCAAGAGCAAGTTCTTGTGTTAATCGAGTTACTTCTGGATCAACAGGAGACTTTTCCTGAAACTGAGAGATGCCGCTCCCAAAATTATCGTCTTGTCTCTCGGCCCCATCAATTAGGGTCTCTCGAATAGATTCATTGACAATAATATTAGGAACCATATGACAGTTGGCTGCTCCCATTTCGCTCGTCTGTAAAACTTGATCATGACAAACTGCTTCTATTTTCTTTCCTGGATTTATATATTGCAATAAAGGCTTATACATACTTTCAATAAAAAACTATTATCCAGCTATACAAAAATAATTACAAGATTAGTAAAGAGGAGTGTAGTGAATAATGATGTCAAGCTGTTAGTTGTAACCACAGTTACAGCTAAGATTTGTGGAAAATTCTGTCCCAACCAATGAAATCGTAGTTTGTTTTTAGAAATAATTTACTTTTTGTTTTTTCTTAATTATATATATACATGCTTTGCTCTGAGCCTTAAAATGTATAATGTCTCAATTTTGTAACTTGTCTTAACTTAATCATTTTTAAAAATATGTTTAAAATACATTCTGGATTTTCTTTACCGCCGGTAAAAGGTTTTGAATATCTTAAAAAAATTCAACTCTTCCAAATTGATACCTTATTTAGCAGAGTGTAGCTGTATTAAATTGTAATATTTATATATAAATTATCGCAGAATAAAAATAAGAAAAATAGATTCTGAACGAAAGTTAGAAAAAAGATATTATGAGTTTTATATTACGCAATTTCTAGGTCATTCGTATTCGCATGAAGTTTATAATATTTACTTAAATTATATTATACTAAATAGTCCGAATTATGCTCTACAATTCAGATTTAAAGAAAAGATTGTATTATTCTTTACTTAAGTTATGGTCAACACTTTCGATGTTAGACGTGTATAACATTGCATCAAATAAAACAAATCCAAGGGTAAATAAATGTTCATTATAGATTTCATTTCGACACTATAACATCCGATTTGTGTGAAATTTGCAATGGCTCTCTGGAATTTTTATTTAGCCAAAATTATTTTGAAAAATAATTAATTTGACATTCCAATTTTTCTACATCGTTACTTGATGAACCGGAGCAGAGTAAAGGAACTCATGAATTAAACCTGAGAAAGTTTATCGACTTGAAATTTGGACTTGCAAATACAATATTTTTCGTAGAAAAGATCAGTAAAATATTGAAAGGAGGCAATACGCTAATGAATGTTGAAGTTAATTTTAAAATATGGTACCTTTGAAATCTCAGTATATTTTGGGCAAGATTCAAAATTTTTTACAACGATGGAAGAAGTTAATATGTGCCCCAGAATAGACTTTACAAAAAAACCGTTCCTTAATCCGCTCTTTATAGGTATCTATATATAGTATTTTTAAAGTTAAAGTTATGAGTTAGGGTTAAGAATATTTTTTTTAATAATAATTTTTAAAAAAAATTAGCTAACCTATCGGTTGAAGAAAGTCATTATTAGTTTATAGCCAAAATCTATACTCAATCGTAGTTTAATTAAAGCCTCCTTTGAAAAATCCATTTTTAGGCACTAAAACCATGAATTCGATATTAAACTGGTATTATCTTCGAAACTGTATAATGTACGATTGTAACGTTTGTTAGTTCAAAATGTTCGCCTCTTCATTCAGAATCGTTTGGTGCATTGTAAGGTTTTATATGGATGCATTTGGTACATTTGGAATGGAGGAGCGAATGTGGGGTTAAAAAGAAGTTTTTTGGCCCAAACTTTTCCTCTTTTTTCTTTTGATTGTAATCATTCCTTCCAATGATGTATAGTTCTCTTTTGATTAGCTAAAAATAAAATTTATTTATTTATGCATTTGTGTTTCATCTCAAAATCTATAGGATAACAATATAATTTACCTTCGTCTAATAAATCTCCTGCGAATCTTGTGGAGTATTATGGGCTCACTCAGTTATTTCCTTTCATTAACTTCTTTTGTCACTTTTGGTCCATTTAAAGGTACCTTATGCTACACCAAACGATTTCCCATGAAGAGAAGAACATTTTGAACTATCAAACGATACAATAGTACATACAGTTTCGAAGATAATACCAGTTAAACATCAAATTCATGGTTTTAGAACCTAAAATTTATTTCTTACAGGAGGCTTAAATAAAATTACGATTGAGCCTAGAATTTGGCTATAAACTAATAGGTAATGTCATTCTTCAACCGATAGGCTAGCTAATTTTCTTTTAAATTATTCTTATAATAGAATATTTTATTTACCCTAACTCTAAAAGATATTATAGCTCCTTACCTAAAAGTCGTAATATAAAGGAACGGTTTTTGGAAAGTTTAGTTTGGCGCGCACTTTTATTTATTGCATTGTAAAAAATGTTAAATTTTGCCCAAAATAATGAGATCCCAAAGCAACCACTAATTTAACCCCATATTAACACTCATTAGTGAAGCCTCCTTTCAATATTTTACTGAGCTTATCTCCAAATAAAATTTATTGCTGTGTCTCATAAAATATTTAAGGTCGATAAAAATTTTTATAAAAAAGTTATTTTATTACTTAATTTTGGGTAAAACCATTTTAACGCAAGTCAGATTTGGAAGTTTTAGCTAAATCTCAGTCCAGAAAGTTTTATCTTAATTTATATATATAAGATATGTAATATATAATTGTAAAATCTCTGTTTTAATTCATGAGTCCCTTTACTGTGTTCAGGTTCATCAAATAACGCTGTAGAAAAATTTAATGGTCGAATTACATTGTTTTTCTGACATAACTTTGGCTTAATCAATATTTCTGAGAGACAGTGCAAATTTCAGACAAATCGAACTTATAATTAATGTCGTGTTTGACCTTCGATTATATGATGATTCGATCATGTAAACTAAATCTCATTTTAATTAAAATGTTTTTTGTTCTTTCGACCATATGACAATTTGATTAAATATGATGTGCTCTCACGCATTTATACTTGACGGGGGACATTAATCAGTTTTGGAATTTTGATTTGCTTCATTGTTAGATTTTTTGTTAAACGTAATATTAAAACAAATTAAAAATCTTTGACTTTCGGGTTTATTATATTCGGTCAGTGTTATATTAACATATGAAACGTCACGTTGTAGCCTGAAATACGTGTAGACGCAAGTACAGTCTCTGCCAAAAATTATTTAGTCGCTTGTAATGCGTGTCGGCGCAAATCCACATGACAAATAAGTGTCGGCTGAATTCCAGACACTGGCAAAAGGCTGTCGGCTGAAGTACGCCTGACTGTCAAATATTATTTTATCTCTGACGATTGCTTTTTTTTGTCGGTGGTAATTCGTCTCGATAATAATCCATGTCGATATAAGTATACTATTTGTCACATTTTGTTACTAAAATGAGCCTACGTATTTTAATTGTCGGTTGAAATACGTGTCGTTGAAATAACGCCCTCCTTTAGCAGATACTATAACTATAAATTATTGTTAAAAATATAAAATATTGTTTAAAGAATTCCCTGATATTTAGTTAAATATGCTACATTATTATGTGTCCTGTTTTTTATTATTTTATTTATCATTTGATTTTAAAGATCCACTATAATTAGTTTTTTAAAATTTGGCTTACTTTTTTAAATTAAAGGATATTTATTATATGATGCAATTAAGTCACACCGCTAAATTATTTTAATTTCCTACACAATCATTGATCGTTTTATTTAAATCATGCACCTTATTACTATTACTTATTAGCACCTTAGCACCACATAAAATTTATAAAAATGTATATATTCAAGAAAAAAATATATAACCAGTATGAATAATACCAGAAAATTGCATTTAAACGAATAGTTAGTTTGTAGTAGCTGTGTTATAATAAATCTTATTACACTCTATTAAATTTCTAAACTACTTTACTTTCCATATATAGATTGGAATACTTTCCAATACTCGTTATGCAGCTCGGAAAGCTAAGGATTTGAAGTTCGCTATATCCACTGTGAGGAGGTCGAAGTGTAACTGAGGAAAATATGTCATTATATCCAGGTCTCTGATCCCTGTTCTCGTGGCTACAGCTACTACACCTGTTCATCCCGAAGTCCATGCTTCCCATTCACGGAATGATCCTGAATTTCTGGATCGATAACAACAGTTCATTGAAATTGCCAATCAAGGCTACCTATTTTATAATTCTTACCCCATTCATTAGTGACATTTTCACACATATCACGCCTTTTATTAATTTTGTAATTCATCTTTTAAATTACACTTATATTGAAATTGCTTTTTACGTTGTTTTAACCTCTTTATCAAAGTAAATATTTTATATCGCTTTTTAGAACACACTTTCCAATTTAGAACACCCTTATGTGTTCTTAATTGTTTATTT
>JAUZNC010024620.1:4663-18918 GCA_034780395.1 Vannuccia rotundouncinata | reverse complement strand
AAATACATAAAAAGAAAACACTTACTCACTCCAACATAATAATAGAACGGATTTGAAATCTATTTGAATAAATAATTATTGTAGAATGGATTTTAGATGATTTTTTAAATATATTTTTTAATGGTTTTTCCTCTGATCAATAAACAATCAAGAATAGATTCTGGATTTTTAGTCAGAATGTTTTTTTAATTGCATCAAACAAGTTCTTTTTCCACAAGTATTATTCTACTGACCCGAACTATTTAATTGAATTTAGTGAGGTTTAACACACCGTTGGTAAAAGAGTGTTATATTTAAGTGGTTTTAAACAATTATACGTTTTGATACCAACTGAGTATTAAAATAATTATTTAAGAACAAAACTTAATTTAATATTTCAATTGTTTCCTTTTTTTCTAAAATATATATACATAATTATTTTTATAAGCTTTTATATTTAAATAAAGAAAAAAATATATTTATATAACATATAGTCAAATAAGGTAATTTAGAAATACTCTTATATATGTAACGTATTGATTTTAACATTCCAAATTCTCTATTGCGTACTTGTATGTGTGTTTTTTGATTGAATAAGTGCATTTTGGTCTGTTGATGAACTCTTTTTTCTCTCCATCATGCCCTTTTTAAGTTATAAAAACAATCGAAAGATGTCCGTCACTCATATTATATACAGAACGAGAGATAAACCGAAGAGAAAATTAATTTATCTTTTGTATCGTCCGTCATTTGAATCCGTATATATATGTATGTATTTAATATCGACCACAAGTTACAATTGCAAAACACCCTTTTCCCATTTGTCTGATACTCTGATACCGAATCTTGCAGAGTCGTGTCGGTATTAGCAGTCTGAGGGTTGAACCTATATAGATAGATCGCAACTCGGATAACATCGACATAGCAATGGAGATTACATCGCGTATAGTTATTTTTGTTGTTGTAAAGTTTAAGTATACTCATGAAAACGTCAGAAGAGAGGATCTGATAATAATCTGTTATCCTAATTTGTTTTTTAATCAGTTGGTTTTTATATATAGAGACAATACTTTATATATTATAGTCTTTTGCATGAATGAATAGAATTAAGTTCCTAATGTTGTCGAAATAAATGTCGCGCATTCCGATTGAGATTACATTTGGAAGACAAACAATGCAAATGATTATTGTGTGTTGTATATATATTGGAACTGTAGTTCTTTGTCTCAACTCCTTGTTTAGTAGTTTACCAAGTTCGATAGCTGTGTCGGAAACATTAGTTCAATGCGAAAGTTTGACAGCAAAAATTTATACATTGACCCATTTCGTCACTTTTGTCCAAATACAATTATAATTGTATTTAATGACTCATTTAATTTTAATGTTGGAATATAAACTTCACAAAGGGAATTCATATATGATTAATTAGTTTGGTTAAAACTAAACTTTTTTTAAATGATATTGTATTAAACCCTTCTAAACATGTAAAGTAATAACCAAAACAAAATCTTCTTATAAATTCGTATTAATATAATATGAACGTATCTATTCCAGTTTTATTGTAATCAACATTATAGTAACTTCAGATTGTTTTAAAAAAATTATATAAATTATATACATTACATTTTTAGTGCTTATTTCATTTAATATTATTTAAACAATGATTTACGTTTTTATGTTTACTGATGCAACATTGTATACTACTATAATTTAGCTAATTGAAATATAGGAATTAAATATTTAATGAGGTTTTAATTGAGAAAACCACAGTTTGACTTATTACAGTTATCTTTCCCGTAAAATTCAACCCCAAAAAATAGGTCAATTTAATAGTTTTCTTTAGATTTATAAAATGACTAGTTTTGGGTCATTGAAAATAAGCAAGGAGGCAGCTTTACTCACGATGCCATTGTGGTTAATATATTGAGCATAATTACCAACAATTGAAGACGTTCATAACCGTCTCACCAGAATATACACGCTATAATTACTCACTTTCTTATTCATTATCTCTTTCTCTCCTCGTGGTGTTTGAGATAGCTGGCTCCCTAATTTATTTGATCAGAACAAGGCGCGGCTGGAGATGGAGTCACATGGGATAGATTATAGCTTAGTGTTAAACTGTGGAAGTCTTTTGTTTTTTGGTCTTGACGGCGGTTTTTTTGTTTTGGAAAATGATAGACAGCGTTTCCTCTAGTTATATACAAAGATGTTGGTTTTACAATGAGGTTTATCTGTCGTGTTTCTATTTGGAAGAACTCCTCTGTGGAGCTGGAAGGTGTCTGGTATAAACAATATTGTCAGTATGACGAACAGACTCATTATGAATGTTTATATGTTAATATAATAATATTCAGTTTGAGTAAAATCCTTTATGATATAGGTTTGAACTCACCAAGGTGATAGAGGACTGCAAATAATAAATCTAATTATATATTAACATTTTAAAAATTATTTAAAACATCATAAATGGAGAAAATTCCCAAGAAACTTGGAAACATTTTATGTATACTTCCTACTATATGATTAGTTTTAGAATTTTGGTAATTAAATAAAATTCAAATTTTAATTCGAATATTATATACTAGTTTTTAGTATAATTTAAAACTTTTGTTTCTATTAAATATCAATTTTGAAATAATCGATATGCAGTGTTAATCAATGTTTATCTGTTAAGAATTATCCTTTGTATTGTTAAGAATTAACAAATAATGATAACAAAATGTTATATTTTTCGGTCTCACTGTACTAAAATATAAAACTTATCTTTCTTAATATTAATTTAGATATTCAGATATTTTACTAGTTTTTAATGGTGAATTTATTAAAGAATAAATGATTGAACAATAAATAATAATCAAACCAATGTTTTTGTTTCAAACAAACAATTAGCATGTTATTAAACATTTCTAATGATAAAATTTGATCGAATCCTTTTTTTTATTGTGGTGGGCAACTTTTTAAATAAATTTACGACCCTGAATAAATCACAGCCTAAATTAATATCCGACCTTGAAAGCCGTAAATCTATACGGGAAGGAATCCCAGGAAAATGGGTTCACAATAATTTTTGATATTTGCAAAAAATTTCTGTTTATCAGTAAATAGCTTTTTGTTCATTTTTGCAATATTTATCTTAGTATCAAAAAGGTAAACACAAATTGAGATAAAAACACACCATAAGGATGGTTTTTTCGATTAGTTATTAATGTATAAATTTCATAAAAAAATATTATTTATTTATATTAAAAGGAACATAATACCGATCAAAATATACATTAATTAGATGTTTTTATCCTTTTTAAAAATGGAAAAATAACTAAATGAATTTTAATTTGATGCATGTGTAAAACTTTTGAACATATTTATTGATATAATAAAAATAATTAAATTGTTATTAATCTTAACATATAGAATGACGATCGTATAAACATGTACACAGTCTGACTATAATATATAATACTGTAATAAGTTGCTGTTCAAATTGCTGCGAGATGTTGTCTACAAATCCTATCTTTGCTATTTAAATAAAATAAATATCTATGTCTATAACTGACAAAGTCAATTCCTGTGTTATTGATTTTTCTTTGTATTAAATGCGAACGAGCTTTCCAATAACATAATACACACTTGATTCCAATAAAAATATTTTAGTAACAAAATTGTTAAACAATTTTCCACTGAAAAACTATATGATCAACAATCTTATTTCACATTTTGTCTGGAAAAAGTTGAGTGTGTAACATCAAAAGAGTACTTTTACTGCAATAATCACGTAATATAATCAATTGTTATTGTTTCAACCTCTATATGTTAAATTAATTCTTTAAATTAATAAGAGTTATTTCTATAGATTGTAAATATACTGACAATAATTCATTTGCTCTAAATCGTAAAGAAATCTGTTGCTCAGCGGTAGGATCAATAATTTCTATGGATAATTTAAACAATAGCTTCTTCACACGCTTCATTTATACATAACAAAATAATCAAACGAAACACTTGTAAATAAAAACAAAAAAGATTGAACCACTTAGGAATATGCAAAAACCATAGATTTACTTTGACAAGAAGTGAATTTAGTTCTGTATTCTCGGATTATTATTTTGTATTCTTTTGTATGAACAAAAAATACTTATCCGAAATAAAGCCAGTACATAATTGTGTAGATTTCAGTATGCATATAAAATACTCTGAATATATGTTTAATTATTTGATCAAAAGGAATCAAAGTTTTGTTTAAATGAATCAATTGTCTCCTTTGGCTGAGATAAAACGGCGGATAACAGCATTGAAAATAATCGAATAATTTGAAATATCCATTTCACTGCAAACATCTTCGTCAATTAGAAATATTGATTATTAAAATTTATTAAATTTAAAATATATATCCATTGAAAAGGTTATAGAAATTCAACTAAAATAAAATGTTGACATTTTACAATTTGTATTCAGTTTTAAACACGAGCGAATATAATAAAAATAATAAATATTAAATATGCATTTTTGAATACTTAAACCAACAAATTTTTCATATTAATTATAAGAACAAAATATTATTACGTGTTGTTTACAGTTTTTCATGTTTATTTCTTGATTTAAAGTTGTAAAATGTCATTAATATTCTCATCCATGTTTAACTTTTCACACATCAATAAATTATGGGTATAATCATTATCTGAATTACGCAATAGTTTTAAGAAATACTTTAAAGGGTTCCCTTGTCTGTCTTCGAAGAAGACATTTTTTGGTTCCGCACAAGACAAAAATCATCTTTGAACTCGTACCGCTATTTCCGTTGACAGGGAGTATTCAAATTATTAATGATTTATTTCCCTCAACAATAGCGAATTCAAATTATGCGCCGAACATATTTCAAAAGTGACATAAAGCCTAGTAAAAGCTTCTCAACACCAGCTTCGAGAAGACAGACATTATATTACTCACAAATCGTGTTCATATAATTTATATAAAAGAGTTAATTGCACTAGGAAATAGTAGAAATAAAACTCGTTAGTGTTATTAAGCCGAATTTTAATCTATTTATGCAATGAGAGTAATATTATTGCCGAATTTTATTAGATAATATTTTGGCATGATCAACTTAGATAATTTATTTTATTTAAAGGTTTCATCGTTTCTATTTTTTGTTCTGTATGAGTCACTTATAATTTCTTATTTATCAAATGATGGATAATGTGTCGTAATAATATCTATAGTGAATTTATATAAATAATTTATTTGAGATCAACACTCTAAGGGGTAGCTTATATTTTATGTTATACAGTTGGGGTCTGATTTCGACTGATTAAATAAAATCACCAGCTAATAATTTAAAAGGGATACTTAAAGTATACATATCGCTGTTATATTTGAAGGTTTGAGAAATATAAATGACGCTATATACACAACATTTATTTAAAAAATCTTAAGAATTTTTTAGTCCTATTTATGTTTAGTCAATAAAAATGTTGATTAAAAATATAAATTTCATTAAAATTAGATTTCAGCTAATTTGGGTATTTTTGGAACAATAACAAATACTCAAATTGTTAATAATACAAATAATAAATAAATATCTCAAAATTATAGATTTATTTAAAATCCACAACCTATAGAAAACATGATATATTTTTCGAATTTATAATTCCAAAATAATTGATATTGAGCAAACACACAAATATCATTTATTCAATTAATTAAAGATCCATAATTATAAAGAATATAACACATCTTACAAATATTGACCTCAACCAGGCTGTATATTTAACATTTTCCTTAAGCACACACCCAACACCATACACACTATCTCTTTGATAACCGATCTATTACTATTACGGTGCTTCTTATATAAGATCCTTTTCAACTCAAGAAAACCAAGCGAAAGAGATGATGAGAGGATACTAGTCGGATGACTTTTCTGACGACAAACTAGAAAGACAAACTCCGAGTTTGTCGAATAATAAATGGATTCTGTTGACATTAGCCAACTCCCATAAATTGGCTACTCAAGTCGCTAATCTATAAGTGGTTTCTACTTGTTACTGCTCTATTTTAGTCTATACTCTTCTTGCTTTTAAAGCTGTTTTATTCCGTTAAAATCTAACAGTGATTCAAATTACTTGGTAGGGGGATCAGATTCGGGGTAAAATATTGTCTATCCTTAAAAAGATAATAGAATAATTCCATCATCAGTGTTAAATTGTTTACCTGATAGATTACATTTGAGGACGGCAGTGCAATAACTGTCAGGTAGCAGTTTGCAAATCTATCAAATAGTTGACAATGAGTCAGCAAAGATTAATTCATTTTACCTCAGGTGACGGAAATTGATGGCTATATGTGATAAAAACATTAATTAATAAACCACGATAAAAGATTTTCTCGTCATGTAGAATAGACTTTTTGGAACTGATGTAACATATTATTAACTTGATGACAACTGCTAAATACAAGTAATAGTTTTTAAAGAAGAATATTAACATGATGCTTATGCAAATGTATGTGTCATATTAATATTAGTGGTTGAATACTAATT
This sequence comes from Vannuccia rotundouncinata, assembly GCA_034780395.1. Classification (NCBI taxonomy): domain Eukaryota; kingdom Metazoa; phylum Platyhelminthes; order Proseriata; family Coelogynoporidae; genus Vannuccia; species Vannuccia rotundouncinata. Next base: position 12,401 of record JAUZNC010024620.1, on the reverse strand, counting down.
TTGTGGAAATATTTGTCTTATATTTATAAAATCAAAATATACATCATGTAAAAATGTCAAAGTAATTATTTAACTTGAAAATGTAGCACTCTTCATTCTATTTGAAATACATTTCAATGTAATAGAAATATATTTTTTATTATGAAAATAATTAGGTAACAAATTTTTTGCTTTAATCTTTCACAACATATTGTTTTTTAGCTCCCAAAATTCTGCAACCTCGGTTGCTTGTTTCCTTAGAAATTGAGTGATTGACGGAGCCCGTTTTGAAGCATTGAATTAATTATCGCGTATTTTACTTTAGAACTATAAACCTTTTTGGTCTGACTTAGACGATAATGAATAACAACTGGATGATTTTCAGCAATGAAAATAATTTAATATCTATCAATTCTCTATTGAAAACTATTTGTTATGTTTAATAATACAAATAATAAATAAATATCTCAAAATTATAGATTTATTTAAAATCCACAACACATATAGGAAACATGATATATTTTTCAAATTTATAATTCCAAAATAATTGATCAAATTCGTATCCAAATTCACACAAATGATTTACAATTTAACTCTAACTCAAAATTCATGTTATTGTTTTATTTATTTTTATGAAGCCAGAATTTAAATATAATATGAAGACACAAATTAGTAGAGGTAGGGATTTAAGCATCAATTTATCGATTTGGGATCATACAAACTATTAGTCGGATGGATTACACACCTCCTCCATCCATATTTCATGTCTGTCAATATAGTAAATCATTCAAACTGCTTGAAGCTTTATCGAGAAAGGTGGCTGGCACCCTTGTTTCATAGTAATGAGTTCAGAATTCCAGAGAGCATTGAGAAACACACCTTTGCAACTAGAAAACTGGGGAAGAGTTGACAGTGAAATTGAATATCTTTTACTAAAGAATAATAATAACATAATATAATTAAGTTTCACTTCTAATATATTGATGCTATATTGAAAACATAATTATTTTGCAAAGTTAATTTTGCGAATACATTTATAAATATTTATGAGAAACTGAAGTTTTTTTTGTAATATCAGATATCTTAACATTGATTCATTTATTTTCAAATATTCACGTTTTCTATATTTATAAAATTATTTTTTTACACCCAAAGCGTAATTGAAAACAATTATTTCAAATATATAGAAATTATGTTTTATACTGTCAATAATTCCACAGTTAAAAGTGTCTCTTTGATTAATAAAAGAAATCTAAAAATTAAATGTAAAGGAACTGAATATCAAAACTTGAATATCCTAAAAAAATGAATATATAGGTCGACACCATTCTCTTCCAGTTTCCATACTTTGTATTAGTATGAGGCTACGTCTACGCTATGACCAACCTTGTACAATAAAAGTGACTCATTTCACGGGATCTTTGAGAGTTCGCTACTATATTTACCAGCTCATTTTATTTAAATGTCTACGAGAACAAGGGAACAGATCTCCTGGGAAGGATAGAGGTCATTCTCTTGTTCTCTTTTACCATGATTGACCTTCGCTCCACCCGTACCCCTAACCTAATGACGCATTGCAAGGGTATTCAATGGTTGGTAGTCCCCTTTCCCCTCCATTCATAGAGAGTTGTTTATTATAGATTTCAAATTCAAGAGTGGTTATCTTGGGAATTTGAAGCATTGAGTAAAAATAGGGTTTCACCTCTGGATTTCATCCCCTTGCGTAATGTCTGAAAGCTCAAGACACATGTTTGTGGCAACTGTTGCATTAATTAAGGCATTGAGAGGTTTCCTGCAGTTCTGGTAACAATGTGATTTGATAAAATGGTCCTTAAATGTTATAATATGACTAATTTTATATAAAAATCAAACAGTTTAAAAATAGTGTCGCTTTTATTACGTGATTCATCGCTGTAAATCGTTATAGCCCAGCTAAAATGATTTCTAAATACTAGTTCAACAATGCAATTATAAAACGCAACTTTAAATTAAACACTTTTTGTAGCATCTCTGCTAACAGGCTATATGATCCTTCTTTCCACCTCTGCAGACCTGGATATGACCCCGAACAAGGAGGGCCCTGTACCGAAGCCTCTCTTTCCCCAGATGCCTGGTACCCTGGTGGAAATGGATACTCTACTGTATCCACCGGGCACTACGTTCCCGATGACAGAACATTCGTGCGACTACCCAGTCCAAACCACTCTCTCATCGGCTATCAACCCACATTCTTCCAACCTGGAGACATTTCTAGGTCGAGTAAGTCAGAACCTTCCAACTTAATTTGAAGTTTATCAAGATGCACCTAGTGGCAAAAGAGACAAATTTCTATAATTTCTGAACAATACTTGAAAAATCAATATTATTGATCGACGAAGAAAGATATTGAATATAGAAGTGAAATTGATATTTAAAAAATTATTTTATTTTTATTGCTGTTAGTCTAGTCGACAAAATCATTTAGCAAGATTAATCATTTGCTTACATCTGCTGTATCCCTTCTTGACAACGTTTAAATAACTTAAATTAAAAAAGGCAATTATTTATTTTGATCTATAATTATAAATATATTTCCTTCATCAATTATTATATTATAAAACGGAATATAAAATAAATAAATGATTGTTATTTGATATTAAATCCAAATCTTAATAAAGAGATAACGAGATTTTTTTTTTATTAGGTATAAAAAATAACTTATGAGCTAAATAAATAATATATGACACAAACGGGACAATTTTTAAAATAATTTTTGTATATATCTTTAATTTTGCTTCAATCATAACATATAAAAAAAATCAGCGTCGAAGAACCGTGAGGATGTACATTTAAAGAAACGATAATTCCATGGGGAGCATGGTTTTTTATAATAGGTCTATAAGGCGCTTTAATGGGATGAATAATCAAGGATAGTAACGTAAAAATCATAAAATTCTCATTGTCTGACAAATTTAAGACTGTCTGCATAATTCTTTTCAATTTAAAAATTGATATAGTTAATTTATTGAATATACGTATTCCTTATTTGGTGATGGATCTTTTCACGAATAAAAAGCGCGGTTAACAAGATGACAATGTCTATTTATTAAACAAAAAATAAAATACCTCTTGACTTGTTATTGTTTTTAAACGCCTTCATTATAATAAAACATCCTCCTCCCTTTCTGATTAATTCCTCGATAAGCCTCTTTTGCAAATTCCCTCCCCATCCCTTTAATTCCTGACGTATTCATGGCGGGGTGTATTGTAAATCTACACATTTCTCAATTCGATGAATCACCCATCCACAATTGAGCTATCTATTATATATTTATAGAAAAAAAAGAAAGATATATTAAGAAAATGGATAAGATATACAAAGCTGTTAGTTGGTTAAGACTAAGCTTGTTACCTAAATGTATGCTTAACCTCCCGTCATTTACAAGACCTACTCCCCCTCAAACTCGAGGCTCCACACTGAGCTACCAAGCGATCGTTCTGCGCTGTCTTTGATAACAAGACAAGATAACTCATGCCAGCCTTTGTGTTTTAAGTATTATTTATGAGCACATTCGATGATTATATAACCTAACCTTAATAAATACAAATATCGTCTGGAGTTCGTTTATAGTATTTAAAAAAATATTTTTAATAAGATGATGTAATTTATATAAATAAAAAAACACGGATACCGAATTCGTTATATATTTTTTAAAAAATTGAACAGAGAAATTTCAAAGGAAAATTGTAGTTATTTATTTTTTTTATGCAAATTCAATAAATTTTAATTTAATGAAAATTTCATACGAATATTTTCATACAACAAAAATTATTTAACTCCAATTTAAATTATATTTGCAGCCTATAAAGAGAGAGAGACGCACATATATATTAAAATCATTGAAACAAATTATCGTGAAGTCTTCAAATCGTTTTCAATCAAACCATTTCAACTTTATTAACAAAATTTATATTTAATGAAATAAGTCAATAAAACTGGTAACGACCTATTTCCGAAGACAATTAGAGTTATCTTCTGAGCAATCAACAGTCGCTGCCAGTTCCAGAAGTAAATTCTCAGCTGGATTTTATTACTCTATTAAACTGTAAGGTTCATTTTTGATGCGAGTAAATTGTCCAACTTATCTCAAATTTTAAAAGCATAATCCCACTAATTTCTCCCCAGTTATGGAAGTTTGTGAAACAAGTTCATTTTTTACACTCAGTTACAGTATATCTATCCCAAATCTTCCTCCCTCCTCCGTATTCCATACACTCCAGAGACAACAAGGAATGTCTCTCTAACTATAGAGATCATTCTGAAACCCCTCAGTGGAACAGAGGGCTCAACTCTAAGAGATCATTTTCAGGGATGATTTTGAGCGCGCAGCTAACTGACTGTTTTAAGATGTTTCCTATGTAATAACTGAGAGTATATCTTCTGTGAATCTTCTGTATATAAAGATAGTTTTTGGACCAAATATTCGTATCAGAATGAAAGGAAATGGCTAAGTGATGGGTATAATTTTTTTACAAAACTGTCTGGACCCTCCCTGAAATTACAGATCAGTCACCCTCTGACGTCTTAATCAAGTTATCTTTGACTAAAAGAAGTGTAGTGTATATTTTCTAAATCGTCGGACTTTGGAAACCCACAAAATATTCACTTTAAGAAATGCCTTTGGTTGAATTTATTTGCATTATAAGTTGATTTCAATATTCACACGATAAATCTATATTTTTAATCTATGTTTATACACCAGTTACTGAGTTATATATCAATAAATGTCTATAATATGCACAGTGGAGCTGAAACCCTGACCATTTTCTATAGAAATTGAATGCAGATATAGATATTTGTATAGTCGAATAGTTGCTGATAATAATTGATTGATTTAAAATTTATATCGATTGGTAAACAAAATATTGCGGCCAAATGACTTCTTGAAAATTAAAACATATAATATCATACCTAATTAATTAAATACATTTAAGTACCTATAATTTAAACAAACTTCACTTTTTTTAGTTATAAATCGGAATTTTTAAAGAACTGAAAATGATGTTTGATTATGATCCATTAAGAAATATATTTGAAATAATCAAAGTTATTAAATATCCGCCTCGTGCAAAAATTTCAAGTTGTTCTGATTCAATTCTAGATTTTGTTCCAAGCATCATCGTAAAATTTAAATTTCAATCGACTATTAAAATGTTTTATTGCCACCAATTGGGACTAATAGTTAACACTTATCTGAGAAAACGTTACGAAAATTTAGTTAACAACTTTATTAGTTATCTCATTAGTCTTATTCAAAGGTATTGATTTATTATAAAATATTTATCTTTAAGAAAATATCTGGCTATTTTCTGAAAAATAAAATGGTACCTATAAACATAAAAAATATATTCTAAATATTATGTCAATCAAATAAAATAATTTTACAACTTTATTAAAATTAATAATAAAATGTTTAAAGCATCTATTTATATTTCTAAAATGATTGTTTAAACAATTGTGACGTAACATGTTATTATTTGTATATATTCAAGAGTAATTTCTAAATGTAATAAGTTTTTCAATATTATTACATTTAAAACAATTTGAAAACGTTTCTGAGACAAATTATATTGGGCCTCAATCCTCCATCTGTTTGTCCCCACAGGAAAAGTTTCTGAATTTCCATATAGTCATCGTCAAAGCCCGTCAAAGGAATTATATTGGCTTGATCGTTGTCAACTAACCCTGCCTCACTGCCAGAATCACGTCAGCTTTGAGATAATAGATTGACATTGATAACCCCAATTTGGTGTTATATACCCAACTCTTCTTGACTTGCAGGGCTGGGGGATTTGGGGCCAAGAGCAACCTTCTTTTTAGGGAGGAAAGTTTTGTTATTACATTTGATCAATTAGTGAAAAGCATCTATCAAAGTAGAAAACCTGAAAATATCAATTATATTTCCTTACAAATGTGAATTTTTATATCATTTATGTTGAGTTATTATATTTAAATTAGCGACCTTTGTCTTTTACATGATCAGTCTAATTAAGTTGTTTAATGAGAACATAAAATTCACATTTATTGAACTTGTTCAAATTTTAAAATCAAAAAATTAGATACGGATTGCACAATTTAATAAAAAATATGAAGAAGAAATACATTCTAACAAGAGGTTCAAATATTAGTCAATATCGATTGATATAAAGCGAGCCATTTTTTCGATATAATTACTTTTTGAAGAAGAATAAATTATACAAAAAATACATTTATAAAACTATTATAAAAGTTATTAAATTCGTATTTGTCAAATATATATTTCATGACCATAAATAATAATATACTACGAATATCATAAATATTATAGACTGTGTATATAAGTCAAGTATTGTACCGCGTGTTTTCAACTCTAAAAAAGTGGAAAGTGACGCCACAATTTATTCATAGAAATTAAAACATAAATTTATCAGAGGAAGTGTTTACTAATATAAAATCAATATATCATTTGAGTGACTAAGATGTTTAACAATAGTATTTGAAAATATTATACAGTATGTCTAAAAAGTCTAGACTATTAGGCAATACATATTTATTTACAATTTGAACTGCAGTATGCTTAAAGTGATGTCTCGCTCTTTATGTTTTCCACTCTTAGACCACACATTTTCCGAGCATTAATAAACAGTTTTCGATTAAAATAATAATTTTATGAATAAAAAATATGAAATAATTACAAACGGAACCATCGTTACAAAAACCTTATCCACATAGATGTAGAAAAACATTTTCCATATACATAAATTGAATATAGAGAAAGTTATTTATGAGCCATGCGGTGTTATCAATCTTTACTGCCTATCGTTCTTCATCTTTCTATAGTGTTAGAATTAATTGTAGAATTTCCAGCATAGAAGATAGTGAATAAGCGATTCTTCTCCTTTCGCCTTGGGCCTTCGTTCCGCTCATTCCACAGATACACTGACTAACCGTAAATATTTCATCAAGTACGCGGATAATGAAACCGAAAGGATGTCGCTGCTTTCCTTTGGACGACACAATGATCCACCACTCACTGTTCTCTGTGACACACGGAGACGACATAGAGCCAGGCATCGCGTTGTAGAGTTTACTGCCAGAGTTGTCTACAGTAATCGAAGCAGTTCAGTTGAATCACTCCAGACACTGGACTATAACGCTTGGCTTGGCCCATCAAGTCTTGCCGGTAGGGGTACCGCCCGTGAAGCCGTGTTTCTCCCTTTATCAGCGCCGAGTCCAAGAGCTGTTACGTCAGGATGACAAGGAACGCTGCGCTTTGTTTCCTCAAATATGCTGTTTTGCAGTTGACTGCATTGACAATCCCCCCTTAAGGCTGTCTTGCTCTCTTGCATCAACAAGGAGTCTCTTTTGGGGATGTCCATCCATCCATCATCTTATTTTTTGGCGATTGGCTGCGCGCGGTATCTTGTTTTGTGAATAAATTATGTAATCATAGCTCGTAATGAATTTTAAGACATTTACTTGGGAAAAGGATAATATTTAAAATAACACTACAAGTTACAACATTTTAGGCTCGTTTTAAGATTTAAAAATAGGAACGAATGATGAGTATTTAGTTAATGTTGTTATATTTTAAGCAAACAGTTTCAACAATTACATTCGTCATTTTGGAAGATATAACAGTCCCCGGTTAACATCAAAGATTAAAAAATATCTTTTTAAATTCTTGTTTGCTAATTTATTCAGCTGACGAACTTTTCTATGACAGATGGCACTTTAAGG
>JAUZNC010024609.1:8338-23091 GCA_034780395.1 Vannuccia rotundouncinata | reverse complement strand
CAGAATGTGATCACGGGAACATTTTCAAAATGGACCAAATTTGAAATGGCCGTCAATGCCATATATAACAAGTAATTACCCTATCCTTTCACGAAATCACACTTTTTGACCATTGAGTGATTTCTGAGCATACTGCATACAACATTAAGGAAGTTATCAACCTTCCATAGTCTCAGGTAATCACAAAACCAAAAGCTATAAACTTTTTTTACTAATAAAATAGGTAAATTTAACTCATAGTATGTGGATTTTTTTTAGTTGAGTAATTTTAAACAAAATTTGTGTATTTTTACTAAATTATTAACATTTTCTAAAAAAAGTGTAAAATTACACTTTTTGATAAATATATTTTACTCAAATATCGTTTAAATTTAATATAATTATTTATATTTTACTAGCTTTTTTAGTAATTTTAAACGAAAAGTGTTTAAAAAGTGTTACACACATTTTTTTTAGTAAAACCTACTAATTTTTTGTTTTCAGTGTATGTTGAAATGTTTCACTCTGTTGAAATGTTAATGTGTCGTGGCATGTAGCAGTAATTGTTTTATAAAAAGTAATATATACACAAATTTACAATCATAATATATATTTAAACGATGATATCATGATACCTTTGATATCAATTTATAAGTATGTTTCATAAATGGGAGTAAAAAGAATTGAAGTTCATAAGATAACATTCTTGGTGTTTACACGAACATTATCAAGCAAAATATTCATTCTTTATCACAAAACACATTGATAAATTATTTAGTTTACACTGTACTGAAGACGTTTTTTTAAGTGCATCTGAGATAATTTACTTAGATTATGAGAAAAGTTTGATTATTTGGTAATTGTGATCCAAAACCTCCTCCTAAACCATAGCATCGGTTGAGAACTAGCAGTTATCATAACTATAATAACGACTATACAGTATTGGAAATGAATAAATTAAAATTTGTATAAAACTAATATACTTCAAAATACATGACTAATATCAAGGAACTACAAATTACAGAAGTATTATACTATGTATGAAAATATTAATAATATATACAAACACAGGGACGCAGGAGTTCTAAAAAATACGGAATATTATCATAATATTGTTCTAAAGATAATCTACAATCTATTTAACTGGAAAATACGAACATATTTTGGAATACTAAAAATTAGAAATAAAAGCAATAAAATCAAATAGTTCAATCAAGTATTAAAAAGAGTTTGCAGGTTTTGATTTCTCGAGCATCTGTCATATTTTATTTTATTTAGCAATTTATAATAGAATGTTTTTACAGTTCTATTTATTGTCACCCTTTATCTGAGAATAGTCAGAAAATTTTCTTACATCTATAAATCGAATTAATTATTTGATTAAGCTAGTAGCTATTTTAGAATTACTCAAAACGAATGAAATTAACATGGCAAAACAGAGTAACCACCCCTGCAGGTTCATTTTTTTTAAATTAAATAATAAACCAGTTACAACAATATCGAAGTAGAAAGGGATATCAATAATGAACGGAATAATATTCAAAATAAAACGAAATTAAAACATTTTTATTTAATCTAAAATATAAACATATTCATTTCGTTACATAAACAATATCAGCCCAAATAGTTGTGTGCAACGCATGAAATAATTTACTATTGTATAATTTAGAATTTTTGGTTTGTAGTATTAATCCTATAATTAATTTTATAAATAAAAAAGAAGAATTATACACATTCGGTATCAAAAATATTTTCAAAGTAGATATTGTTCAAGTCCGACTAATCTGCGGTATTATTAAAATGAATGATTAATTATTCTATTTGAACAAATTAAAATAACTCAGTAAATAATAAAAATATATTATAATGCTAATTGAAAATTCTATGCAATAAGTAAATAACTATGATTCAAGAAATGTATGAGTTTATCTCAGTAATTAACGCATGTAAAAATTAATGTAGTATTGAATTGTGAATATCTAGGAAATAATTTAATTTTCAGTGATGAATTCAGCTAGGGGGTAACAGAAAGAAAATTGTTTTGAATATTTTTTTTTGTAAAATTTTTCATTACAATTTTTTTATTCATCTTTTATTGAATCACTATAAGCATGACCTATATTATTGATATGAAAAACAAATTATCATTTTTTAACGTTGACCTATACTAAATATAAAACTATAATAAGCGCCTAAGTCACTAGGTATATATTTTAAATCTTATATTTCTACTCAACTTTGGTCTAGTTTAGCGCATAAAAATTCATTATTCATGACAAACAACTTCTTAAAAATCTATATTCGGCGACTTTATAGTTACCAACTATACTTCCGATAATAATATATTTTATGCTAAATTCTAGATTGAATATAGATAATATCTATAATAAAGTTTTAAAATATCAATAAAAAACGTAAACGAAAATGATGTTAGCGAAATTATGTTGTTCGCTTCGCCTTACAACTTTCATGGCGCCTTGTGAATTATAAAACTAAATAGAATTAATGATATTTTAATTAATTAAACAAATAAGAAAAAAAACATTGAATTTTTTAGATACTAATATGAGTTAGTTAGTATACCATGTATATATATATATATATCATTATTTATGTACCTACGCATTCATAGGAAGGATATATAAATCGAATCGTGTACACATTTTTAAAACAATTACTTAACAAAATACAAAGGTCCCCAAGAATCTTCATAATTTATGAATGAGCACCTGTTGATAATGCGAGCACTCCGATATATACCTATAAAATGGGCCCCTATAGGAAATACAAAAACAATAAATTACGAGAGGGTCCTGTTGTTGATGTTGTCGTTGTAGTCAACTCAAGCGCCTCAGGATGTTCCTGAGTAGCGCTATCACCCCTTCCTACATTGTTCTCGATGCGAGTGATTTTGAAGGCTGGGCACTTGGTTCATAGGTGGACGTTATTCTCTTCCTCTTCTCCACAGAATCTGCATATATATCGTCTTCGGTAGCTCCATTAATCTTTTTGCCAGTTTCTGAGCGCTGTGTGGTGTCCGGTTCTAACTCTTGCCACGTCAACTTGTTCTCTCTTGCTTCTCTTCTCTGACTCTGAGGTGTTACTCGAACGCTCATGGCTAATATCACCTCTTTTGAAAAGATGTCTCTTAAAGATGGTAAGTCTTGTGGATTTGTGAATGTGGACATCGGTCTGATCCTTATTGAATCCTTCTTTGGCTTTTGCGTCTGCCAATTCATTTGAGTCTGTTGAAAGTGTCCCAGAACCCAAATGATGTTGATTTCTCTGCCACAATCTTTATGTAATTCAGGTGACTACAGATCTGCCTCGTCTCTATGTTGTTTCCACCATTTTCCAGCTTGTTGGTATTCGACTTGCTGTCCGTGAAGATGTTGGCTTTGTTCCAATTAGTGTTGTTTCTGAGCCATTTGGTAGCCTCACCCATAGCAACAGTTTTAGTTGCGAAGAAGCTAACGTGTGTTCTTACTGCTTCACACCAGCTGTCGATAACTTGGTTGTTCTTCGTGATGCCGATGCCGGCACCTCCATTTTTGGTGCCCTCTATGGCAGATCCATCGGTGAATATCATGAGTTCTTGTAAATTATTTTTGTCGATACATTCTTGAGCTTTTTTGAGTTGTATTTCTGGTGGATCTGACTTCTTGACATCGGTATAAATTACCTTACATAGTGCAATAATCGATTTCTATGACAAGTATAGAGTAAGACAATAAAATTTACTCTACTTTATATTTGAATTATTATAAATAACATAAATATGCATATATCAGATCAAATAAATCCTAGATATTACCATATACTTTTTTATGTTTTACATGCTAAAAACACATTTCGTGTAAATCGAATTTTCACGTTTTTATTTTTATAAAAAAGGAAGGGCCCCTATTAGGCTATTAGGGGCCCTTCCGGGTTTTAAAAACTTCTGCGAACATATACCAATTTTTTATCTTTCGAATATGTGTAACTGCTTAACGAATTTTTGTCTCGCTATAAGCATTATTCGTTTCACTATATTATATATAATATATGAAGAAACACTATTTAGTACATCACAAAGGAAAATGTTGTTTTAGTCCACCAATTAACTGTATAATAAGTTGATGAACAATATTTTGAAATTATTATGCTATGAACAACCAACTTCAATTAATTAAAAAAACAATAAGAAGAATCTTTTTTTCTACTTTTAATAACATTTTTTTGTCACACTTGTCCCTGTCTGACATTTTACCGCCTAATAAATTTAGATATTATTTTTACCTTTACTTTGTCTATTAAATCCAATATTATTTCTAATACACTAAATTATATACTGAAACGGGAGTTTATATTCCTTGTATATAAAGATTATCCCAAATTTTATATCGAAATTTTTTATCGAGTCCACCATTCTAAAATGTAATGCCAATAATGTCTTTGAAGTAAACTATATTTACATAAACCCTCCTATTGATTTCGAATCTTCTTCGATTTGATGATAAGTCCAATGATAATATCTGCTTTTATTAATTACCATAATGACAAATGAATAAATCTCAGCTTATAGGTATTATCATAAAGTAACTTTTTTGAAGATAATTGTTGTTGAAAATATGTAAATTTTCAAGTTATTAGTAAAAATGTAAATTGTTTTATCTGTCATTTAAAAAAATATATTTTGGACGCAATAATTTTGAATTTTAGGTTGATTTTGTTATGTTTTGAATTTGTGAAATAAACCAAATGTTGTGATTTTTATAAAGAATGCTATATTTAACAATTTCATAAACTAAACAATTCATAAATAAGTAGGATATTTTTGTTATGCCTATGGGCGTTCCCAGGATTTTCCAAAAAGGGGGTCGTTTCATGTCGTGTTATGCCTTTTTATGAATATATATATAGTCCCCCTTTTTACAGAACAATAAATCGTAAAAAAATTAATTTTGACAATCATACATTTGATCTATTTCGCTAATAATTTTTTTAAAAGTAACATAATTTTAATGTTTAAGAGGTAAGGTTTTGATCTTTACATGTTTTTTAATCTATACCTGACGCGGATATAATATTAACAAAAATACCGATAAAACAAATAGTTTGTAAAAACGAACTTACTTCAGGAACGCCCAATACTACCGAATTTCTATTTTTACGATGGATGAAACGAAGACGTATATACGGATAAACAGATTCTGCACTTAATTAAATTAAAATTTTACATTCTATATTCATACCTAAGTATATTGTAGCTATAGCTCATATTAAAAGTGATTTCAATTAGAAAAAAAGTAAAGTACTTGTAAAATAATCATCCTTAGAGCACAAATCAAAGGAATATAATAGATCACTACATCTTCAATTACAAATGTATCTTTTCAACCCATTTGGTCTAATTGGGAGAACACCGTAAAAGGAAACGCCCTAAATTTAATTATTATTACTTAAAACATATCTTGTATATTGTATATCTTATTAGGTACAAAATGAAAATATACAATTAAAATTGAAACGAAATGAGAGGTTCTATTAAATTTTATTTATTATAATTGGGAGGTTAATTTTACACATATAGTACTTACTGTCATAGAATACATCGAATGGGCATTATTCGGATTGATAAGACCATAAAAATTTAAGTTTTATGCCCCAGATCAACTTTAAAACACCCTGGTGGAGGTCAGATTTATATACATATATAGGCTAAGTCTCTGGATGCCAGTAAAAAATAAAAATAGAAAAGTTTTGTCATTATAGTCAAATCCTCAAATATAAATCCAAATTGATTCGATAGTTCTTCCGTTTGATTCCGAAAAATGCATTTTGTTTAGACATGGCTTAATATAATAAAATACATAGTTTTGGTCTATTTCGGTGGATTTTGATTAAACTGGGCAATTATTAATGACAATAATTTATTAATTATTTACTATGAGGATTGAAGCCACCACTATTGTGTAAATAATTTTATTTTAATACAACATTTTAAAAATAAATTAATGATTTTTTTTTTACTTAAAGCTACTTTTATTTTCACTTGTGAAATGAAAAACGTAAACCAATTTTAAAATATAATTTGTTGACAACTAAGGAACCTTGGGAACATTTTCATCCTTCAAAATGAATAAATTTGTCATTTTTGTATACCCAGCAGACTCTGAAATAGAGATCTGACAAGTAAAATTAATTTATTGTTATTTCATACTAATAAACAACGTAAAACTATAAGATTAAAATTAGTGTTGTTAAAGCGTAAGTGTAAAGCAATAGCAAAATTAAAAAAGTATTATATTAAGAAGCATATATGAAAACGGAACACCGGAAATTACAACCTGAATAAAACTAAGCAACGTTCGATACCTATATGCTTTGTTAAATATTTTATATACAAACAGTAAAAATATATAATTATAAATCAAATTCGTTTTTGAGAAATATTTCATAATACAAAATAAAATTAAGTAATATTAAAAAAATGTAATTAATTATTATATTCCTTGTATTTTAGGTACTATATCATTTAACACGCGCACTATGGTGAGGAGTTTTTTAATTCTGAATTTTATAATACCGTTGGTAAAAGGTTAATTGAACTAAAAAATGTCATAATTATCTAAAACGGAACAAATAAAAAAACTTTGTGTCTTTGTAACAATTACTTATTTTTTTGAATTTTTCAAAATAAATGTTTTAGTGTCTATGTCTTTACATTTCTACTACTTTATAAATTGGTATAATATTAGTTATTCTTTTGATTTAAATTTAAGAAAATCTCAAAAATAAAGCTTCTGTTATGGGACATAGAACAAATAAAAATGGAAATGAAGAATTTTCCACAGGAATTGCAATACTGAAAAACAAAGCGAAATAAATGTTTATTTAGTTATGCAATTGTATGTAAATGAATACACAGACATCTGTATCTGTTTATTGAAACTTAATTGTTTATTCTTTCGTCGCGGAGGAATGTATGCTGACAAAGAACAGCTCTTACCGAATACAGTTCTATAACAGTACCTTTCAGGATTGCCCTGTAGATGTTATTTTTCATTTTGAGAGGAACACATCTTTTGTCATTTCGTAAACTACTTACATAATAAGGGTCGCTGCTACTTGGGGTCTGTCAACCACTATAATACAATGGCTGTTCATTCAGCAAATAATTGGCAAAGCCCATGGACTGGAGAAATGTCTGCGATCAAACTTTGACACTTACGGTATTCCGGATCAGTTGGAATCAGACTGCGGATCCAGGGACTACTATAATATTAAAGTATTCCCTGTGCGGATCATTACTCAAGTTTTCTTTCAACAGTGGGGCGTTAATCATAAACTGTAATTTACTGTCTTCCCATTATGTCATGACAATCCAACAGCAGTCTCGAACCGTAGAGGGTGTTACAGCCCGGGTTATAGTTGCATGCTGTCAATATGGTGACCTGCAGGTTGCCCTTGTGGATTTTAACAGCCTTTCTTGTGGATTCTGATCTGGGTATGATGCCATCCAGGGCTGATTCCTCCAATATAACTCTATTTTAGCTGCGTATATATGCAGAAGTCAAGGATATGTTGACACAGTTATTAATTGGAATCCTGATCGGTTCACATTGGAACAATAACCATCGTACATCCTCAGCCTTTCTATATCACCTATTCGAGGCGTTAAACGGGGCTGGCTCGTGATTCGGCACAATACGGGAAATAGACGATCACAAGTACAACATTATATAATTAAACGAAATAGTAGAATTCCTGTAAACTCCATGTCTGTTATAATTATCAATTTAAACTTTTGGGAGTTATAGCAGGAGATAGACAATCATTGTTGTATATTATTGAATTATAACTATGCATTTATACTTGTATCATATCAAATATAATCTTGTAGATTGATTGTTCATTATTCCCTAAAAAAACTTGTTTTCAATCATAAATACTTGATTACACTGTTATAACTATAAATGTTGGAAATACACAATATGGCTTAATTTGAATAGCTTACGTAAATAATGAGTTTCAACAGTGATGCTATAATATACGGGGTAGTCCATAAGTTACTTGACCCAAATCAAGACAAATTAAAAGAATAATTAAAATTCAATATGTAAAATTCATTATTAGGATATAGCTAATGATTAATTGCTATAGTTTGCAAAGGCATAGGAAGTTAATCGAAAGTGGGGGGCCTAGACCAAAAAAATTTGGAATAAAGTATGTTATTAATGTTTTTAAAATTCGTTAGAAAAAAATGTAATGATGATTTTACCAAACATTGTTAATTTACTGAAATTCAAATAGCTAGAAATTGCAATAGCTACCTACATACAAAAACAATAATAGGATATGCAAATGTAGGCAGTAATTAATGCATGGAAGTATATTTATATAATAAGCAATTATTACACTGATAATATACATAATTATAATACATGTACATAGACTGTGGAAACCTTTTTAATGGAACAGGAAATGTACATACAAACGTCAGTATAGTAACCATAAAGACCATTTACATACTGTGTCATGTACCAAAAATGCTACGTGAGTGATTAATTATTATTATAAATTCGCAAGCAATATTGCAATATCTTATATACATAAGAACCATTGAGATATGATAAATGCAAAAAATAATGCGCATATCTACCTAATACATACTAATACCTAATTTACATGTGGGAGGCGTATACACGACATACATGCCAGACTGCGGAAACGTTTTTAGAAAACCTATATCTACCGAAAAAACTGCGACGCTAATCATTATGACAAAAATCACGTGCAATTGAATACAAATCTATTATGTCAGTTCTGTCTTTCATGAAATGGTAGGGGGCCCAAATCGTAAAAAGTTTGGGCGATTATAACAAATATTTAACTTTGCTTTGATTTGGGTCAAGAAACTTATGGGCCACACTGTATTTCAATAAATTATATTGTTTGTTTATCAACATATATTGAAAAATAATCCAAATAACCATGCTTTTTGAACAAATATATATTTCTCAATAAAAATTTAACAAGATAAAAAGGAAAAGGATTTTTTAAAAGATAAAGTTCTGCTTCATAAATTTATAGCTACAAATTAATCAAAGATAAGCATAATATTTTTTAGCTATCTATTCTATTTATTTATATATAATTTTTATAATATATTATATTAATTTTTATTAATTATCATATCCCTCTATTTAGGATGTATCCATCGTAAAATGTTTTTTCTTATTTTGAAAAACATTTGAAACACTATATGTATATAACAATTATACTTTATATATGAAAAGTGTTTAAAATGCAAACAGATGGAAATTCGGGAGAGTAAGTCATGTTTACTACTAACTGTTCTTTAAAAAATTTGACAATTAATAATATATTTTGAATTTTTGCTAATATTCAATTATTGCTTCTAATATTAACCTTTTCCGAACAAGCATCAAAATATTTGCAATGAAAAAATTGCTTTTACCCAGCAAGGATTACAAACATTTACAGGTCTGACAGTTATCAAACCTTAGTCTGATAACTGTCAGACAGACACACTTTCCAAAAAGGATTGAAATTTGACTGGTCAAGCAGAATAAACTTAGAGAGACACATGCTAAATTGAAAGATTTTGATTGGCTAATGAAAAACAGGCAACATTTAAAAGTGTATATAAACATATCACTAAATAATTTCATTCACAAATTCTCTGCTCACATTTTAACATAATTTTATACTCATCTACTGGTTTCAATTGAATTATATAATATTATTATATATTACAATTTTATACTATATTTATACCTACCATTTGTACTATATTATCAATACTATTCTATATATATATAATATATACAATAATATATTTTTATAATATTATTATATATTAGGTATTATTTAGGTTCTTTTTGTTATTTACCCTCAATTTTTTTTAAAGTATGCTAATTATTATAAAAAATATTTATAGATTATTATTTATTTATTATTAAATATTATAGATTATAGATTTTATAGATTTTTAATGTTTTACTCTATGTTTCAAATTAAAGGTGTGGTAGACCCAGATCTGCAGGGTCTTGGCTTAGAAATAAGATTGAATCTGGTTTCCATTATTAACACAAATCTAATTAAAATTATTAAAAAAAATATAAAACTTATATAAATTATATGATTTATATGAATTATATTCAATTTAATATAAAAAAGTAAAAATAGTTTTTTTTATACCTTATAACTTAAAATAATTTTCCTTTGTGTTATAGTGATTGGGGTTATAAGTGCAAAGCCAGATTATCACTTATACATTTATACTTATAACACTTATACCAGCACCATTGATTTACAGACAACTCGGCCCAGGACAACTCAGCCTATAATGCCAAGAGATAACTATAATGTTGACTGTTAATCAGATCAAATAATATAGTTAATGTAACAATGCACTGATAGTAAATGGAAACAGTAAATGGGATACACATAATTGGATCAAAATAGATTAATACATAATTAATCTAAACTGAAAACACATACTTTGATAAAATTAACTGCTATTAACCAATCTATTAGTATTTTTCTTATAAATAGTGGTAAATTTTATCTCACATAGTGTTTTAATTTTAGGGTTAATTTAATAATGTTTTATATTAATTATAATTAATAATAATATTGTAATATAGTAGTCCTGGGCCAAGTTGTCTTGGGCTGAGTTGTCCCATTACCTCACCATTCATCCAACAATACCCTATAGTAATGCAAAAAGAACAATTTTTACAAAATGTTATGTTTATTTCATTTTACACTTCTCAAAAATATTATTCATGAAAATTGACAGTCTGAAATTAACAATCACAATTATGTATAAACATAAAATATTTGTATATATATAATATTATAATGGCCTCCACTACAAATATATACTTGTTGATAAAATTGTCCATTTAGCAGACAATAAGAATACACATTCCAATAAATAGCAAACATATAATATTTATATGAAAGTATACATATACATAGATTTATAATAGATACACTTTTTTTATCAAAGAAAGATGTTTTAATTTAATTTTAGTATAATATAATTTTATAGTACAATTTTACCTATAGAATTGTATACCTAGTTATAATAATTTTGAAATAATATGAAATACAGTAAACATATAATCTCATATAACTAATAAACATGCAAAATATTGAATTATATTCAAGTACAGGTCAAATGGAATCAAATTTAAATCTGCGTAGGAGGATAATTGAATGTGTCACACCATATTAGCTGCTATTATAAATGGCACAAAAATAACTAATCAATTAGGACACTATAAGGGTACTAACTAACACATTTGAATTTATATAGCCATTTGTACATTTGGGAAGGTAACTTTTGCTGTCCTATGAGACTAAAGAAAAGGTTAAAGCACAGGGTTCCCCTGGATCAGATTTTTTTTTAAGAAATAAGGGATAATGAAAATGAAAGGAAAAATCAAGAAATTTTATTTATAATTTTATGGGAAAAACTGAGTGGCTTTATTTACATTTATTTATTATTTTTTTTTCACACTGGACAACCACTTTTCTGTGCAGTATCCAAGTTCTCCCTGTCATCAATACTCTGAATTATTTGATAACCTGGCAAAGGATGATGGCTTCACCAGGCCAAGCTTTAACAATAATGTATCTCAACTGCTTTCATTTCATTTCCCCTTTAACCCTTTCTGTGTGGGTGTATCTATCTAAATATTTAACTCTCTCCAATAAGTATGTCAAATGAAATTTAGCCAAGTTTATTTTACATTCTAAATTTGAATATAATTGGATAAAGTGCAGCCTGTCTCACACACTCATACTCTACACATTACAATAAACACATAGCACTAGCCACAAAAATGTGTCATTATTAGGGTAGGTACTCATTCTTATTCCTTAATTGAATGAACATTTTTATAATACTATTACTTACAATCAAAATATCTTTATAATTATAAAGTACTTATATAACATATTGCATTTCTTTTTCAATACAATTGATGCCATATTATAAATTTTCATACAATAACACATCATAATAAAAACAGTTCACTATTCAATATTTGGGTGGAGATCAACCAATCAAATATATTATTTGTTATATTTTATATAATTATATTTCTATGTATTCTAGTTTCTCTTTTTCTATGTATATTCTCTGTAATAAGTTTATAAAATTTAAAAAAAATAATTCTCACTTGTACTATTATTACAATTATTGATTATAAAAGTTTATAAAATGTCACACAAAGAATAAATATCCACCAATGAGTTGAAAATAGTCAAAGTTATATTCATAATACAACAAAATTAATATACAATTACAAAAATATAACAATTTTAAAATGAGAAATGGGAGTTTGTTTGGGGAAAATTCACCCAAACATAAACTGGGAGTTCCTGGAAATGCAGGACATGCATATATGTTGTGTGATGGTTTATGAAACAAAGCTCTTAATATTTATACATATTATTTATTTTGAAAAAATCCATATTAAGGTCTGAAATTTTTTTGTAATTGTGTGAAAAATCAGGAAAAGTCGGGGAATTTTTTTGTGAAATTGAGTAGGAACCATGTTATATGAACAAGAATTTAGACAATTCCTATCTGTTTATATATAAAAATAGGCTGCAAGTATTAAATGGCCAAGCCTGGCCTAGAAACAACCTGATGCCAGTTGGTAATAAACTAGGGCTCATACACTTTTGGAAAACCTGGAAAGTAAAAGGAAAATAAAAAAAAAACATTTTGTGTCACTATAATTATTTGAAAAAAAACCTGGAAATTATATAATTATATGTAACTATTATATGTTTGATTTTTTTAAACTGTGAATGTTTTATTCAGAAGATAGACAGACAATTGTTTTGCTATTGTCATCAAGATGTTCAGCATTTTTCTCAAAAATAGTGTTGTCTATTAACCATTTGTGCCCAAGTATACATATTCAAAAGTTGTCCTTTAGAAATGGCTATGTAAATTCTCAGTTAGTTGATTTTGAACAAAAAAAATTATTTAGTCAAGTTTCTAGATCAACTATAATTTTATTTTTCAATGAACTCATTTTATTCCAAAACTAGTCAGTTATTGTAATAATAGTCTAGTCAACTAGTCTAAAACCCTTTTTAATGAGTCAACTCCTCTAGTATATTTACTTTTTAATGAACTAGACATCTGGTCATACTTCAATCTGAGCACAGGCACAGGTCCTGAATTTCCTGGAAAAGCTAAGGGTTTCTTGAAATTCCTTGAAAAGTCCTGGAAATTAAGAGAAGTAGTGTTTTTTTATTGTAATTACAGATTGATGGAGTATGAGGGATGATAATCCTTTGATACAAAAAAGACTTCTGTTCCAAGTAGATTTGTTAAAATGGGGGATATTTTTATAAGTTGTGTACTGCAAATGTTTGAATATTTATACTATATATATATTCATTCTTCCAAGCATTTGATATTCTTTCGACTCATCTCTAATCAAGAGGAATAGCATTTCACAACACATGTTTGTGTTTTTAATTGTAGTTGGTGAAACATTGTTACTCATTTTTTGTTGATCTTCCTTCCAAATTATTAAAAGATCACCATTGTGCTAATTGATCAAATTTCGTGAATACCATCAACGAACAGACAAGATAAGATAACCCTGTGTTATCAAAAAAATTCACTATTGCCTGGTGTATTGAAATGATTGGTTGATACGAATTGAGGAGCAATAACAATAGCAGGGTGTGCATTAACAACAGAAATAATCGCGCGACTTCCAGTGGATTTATGTACCCCCAGTGTGTCTCCAGCCACCTGCTGAAAGGACCTCACTTGCTAATGAATGCAGAGCGACACATTTCCGCTGTTGATGAGTTAAGCAATTGTTTTTATGTGAAAATAGGAAAATGGGGTTCTAGAATTTCAGTTAATTCAGTCAACAATGTTCATCGAAATCGTTCATATAATTCAGAATTGGTATAGTTATTCAGATTGAATATATTCTATTATTCTGTTGCACACGTTCTATATTATTTGTTGGAGTTGACGTAATTGATTCATCATATAAATATATAGCAATTCGCTGACTTATTCCCGAAATGGGCAGTGCGTGCAGTGTAGTAAATATTAGTTAGTTGAAAAATCCATTAACTAAGCAAAAATAGTTATTAATAAACATGGAATTCTCAAAATTATCAAAAGCTACATTTAATTTTAAAATAGTAAATATAGCTTGGTACAAAACGCAGAGAAGAAGTGTCTTCTTGATGAACAGTTGGCGGCATGTAAGATGTCCGGATGAATTTACCGTGGATGGGGATGCTCAATATTATTAAGTTTAACTATTCGTTTGTAATATATACATTTCTGTATTAGTTATTATTATATGTTATTTTGTCCTTAAACATTTGTGTAATTAGGTTTTGCAATGGCTACATTTACTTAATATAAAAATAATATGTATTAAAAATTAATTCGTTTTATAGTTTAGTTAAGAAATTAGAATAGGGTATAGTCAACTTTGGTGCAACTTTGTCGAAAATTCTGACATACTTTTTCTGAGTATATTTACAAATTATTTATGTTTTGACGATTTGTGAATTATTGTTTTTTTTATATATTTTTATTTGTAGATATAACTAATATATAATCTTCTTGAATATTTTTTTATAAATTACAATTTTACATATTGTATTCCCACACTACAGGACGTATTTAGTAAACTTACTGTTATAAATAGTGTGAACAATAAAATAGAATTACAAAATACTTAATATTTTTATAT
>JAUZNC010024598.1:0-23092 GCA_034780395.1 Vannuccia rotundouncinata | reverse complement strand
AGAAGCCAGGTAGGTCACGTGAATCTCTCGACCAATCAGAAGACGAATTGGTTGAGACGTACTCATCACCTACTACTATTATCTACGGAATAATTTGAATATTTAGTAACATATATTTTAGACTTGCATTGTTGTTCGACCGGGTTCAAAAAAGGACTGTAAAGGGGGATAGGGTACGAATCAAAAAACGATCTTCATGTTGAGGTGGTACAGTAGTGTTGAGGTGCGGTCTTGCTCCATCATGTACGGTAACTACTGATCTGAGCGCGGAGCAGCTTCGACATCGATCAGGTGGTCAATAAATATTTGGTTCCTATTATGATCCCATGTTTGCTGCTCAAGATCGAAGTATACTAATCCAACATCAGCATCGATTGCCAGTATGAGGTTGATATTCCGGCCCCTAGCTCCAATAACTTGCCGAGGCCAACACTCGAAATTTGACATTTTTTTGTGATAACATTTTTTATTTTAGATATATTACAAATTGTGATTTGTATGATTTATTATTGCATGTAGAGTTAAGGGTTTACTATATGTATATTTCAGTATAAGAATATAATTTGAGGTGGATATAAACATAAAATATAGGTATACCTTTGGCCTTTAAGCCCCTAAAATCAAGGTTATCTTAGTGTTAACTTATAAATTAGAATACATAACTTTCGAATAAACAATTTAGTTAGGTAGTTGAGAAAGGTTCTTCTACATACTTTAATTTAAAATATAGCATGGTTGATCTCCAGCAAGCATTGAATGATGCCAAGCTATGGGTCAACTGTTTGATAAAGCAAGTCTTCATTATCATGAAGTACGTTAAAGCAGAGAGGGAATTGCGGATTGGCCACTGCATCTAGCATCTGTCCATGAAATGATGCCCCTCTTCTTTGCAACCTCTCACTTCAATTATGCTCGCTATGGGCTCTACTATCTACGTGAAATGACAGCAATGCCAGAAGATGTCCGCCAGCACTTCATGAATCGTGAGCACTCTATGCATCATAACCGTGGATTGTTCATGGTGATTGAGACCACGTATATGCGCTATGGTCATGGACAGAGTAGAATTATTGGAATAACTTTAACATGGGCATACAGTTTGCATGCATGCAGCACGGTGGTCAGCAATCTGAATCAGATGAGGAAACAGGAACAGCACAGACCAGCATCCAAAACCCACCACAAGGAAAAAACGAAGGCCAGAGTTAAAGCCGACGCGAAGGATAGGTCGAAGAATCTTCGAGACAAACTGGATGTATGCATTGACCCGCTTCACTCTGAGAATAACCAAGATAGCCTTGTGAATATCGTGACTGGACAGGAGCTGCCACACCCCTCACTGAAGGTCGACAATGCTATCGCACTCGATACTGCACAGATGGAGGAAATTGAGCGAACCTGGCCAATTAACTAACTTCCATGAAACACTTCACAAGTGTGTGACAACAATGGCACTCACAAAGAAAAATGTAAAAGTCGGCGACATAAAGATCCTTGACACAGAGATGGTACATGCCAGAGCTATGCCCTACAATGCAGCCAAAGATCATATGACACCCATTTCATGGCACACGAACTTGCCCTACGACCAGCCTCAATGTTTGAGAGCAGTGGATCAATGAAAATAGCCAATACCAAATCTGTCTCAAAGGATAATCTCAAGGTCGAGGTGGCAAGGAGGCATGCAGTGGTTCATGCCTGATTTCTGGATGGGTGCGCTTTGCTGTAGGTCGTGCCATGGCCAACAGGTGGAACCATGGCAGGACTTCCTCAACATCATCATATCCGAAAATATCTGGAGTCCAGTGATGTCTACCTGGTGTTCGACAGGTATAAGGAAGGTAGTATCAAAGAGTCAGCCAGAAATGACAGAGATCAAGGAGCCAGTTGAGTGTATACTCTACGTCCTGCAGCCAGACTTCATCCTCAGAAAGTGGTTCTTACCGTCCGTGAACAACAACAAGAAGCAGTTGATTGATTTGATCCTTACAGACCTGGAGTCTCACAAGGATATGCTGAATGACAAACTCGTCACCACTGGCAATGATCCTGCCCCAGTTCCGATCAACCAAGGTGATGTGTGAAGAAGAGATAATATGACAATCACACACGACGAAGCAGATACCATGATCATTCAGCAAGGGGCTTCTGTTGGTGTCGCAAAAGTCCTAGTTGTAGCTGATGACACAGATATTTTTGTGCTGTTATGTTACTTTGTGTTCCACGGTGACATCACTGGGCATGTCATGATAGTTCCCCCAATCAGGGGAAGGACCATGATTCACAAAAATGATAGCGTAAACAAAGATCATGGGCGATCTGTTGGCGACTCACAGTCTTACTGGCTGCGACACAGCTAGTTGCAACATATCATGGCATTGTAAAAGCTAGAACACTGAAAGGTTCTTAGATCCGAAGCCCTATGGCTCTCCAATCTTGCAGGTGACATATCACTCTCTGTTAAGGACACCCTTGTGCAGTCAACTCGCTTTAAATTATCCTGCTATGGGCATACTGAATGTGCATCATTGACTGATGTCCGCCAGAAGATATGGCTGCAGAAAGTCTCGCGCTGCATTGGAGCTGCACCAAAGCTTCAAAGTCTTCCTCACACAAATGAAACTTTCGTGGAAAATGTCGCTAGGGCACACCTGCAAGTTTCAATTTGGCAACAGACCACTACTCCAGATGACATCCAGAAAATTTTCGTGTGAGAGTGTAAATCCTTGTCAGTCAAAGAGATGTGGAGACAACAGTGCCATCATGGCTTGAACTTCATTTTGTGAATGTCAAGGTAGTGATGGTTGCTTCAATGAGAAGACGAGGGAACGCATCCAGGCAGAAGATACATCAACTGATGACATAATGTTTTATTATAATAAATGTTTACACACTAAAATCATGATTATATTGTTTTTTGAAGCTCAGATATGAATAAATATGTATTTAATGAAACCCGAAAATGTTAGCGAAGCTATGGTACTCAACTTCAAACGTGAATATTTTATTTGGCCCAAGTGTGAGAACTTCACATCACCCTGAATATCAATACAGTGGACCTATACAACGCAATAAACAAAAGAGAGAAAATTAACTATATCCCAGAATTTTGGATTATGAACTGTACTGCCGGACTATATAGTTTATAGTTTATAGTATACTAAAAAATTTATAATAAAAAACCATAAAACAGAATATGTCTAATAAATTAAAAGGTAAGAATATTAAAAACATTGTTTGTTTACTAAAGAGTTGTTGAAAATTTATTTGAGGTTTCTTAGACTAGAACTACATATATTAACGTACCAGCTATATGATAGAAACAAAACAACCGTAATTATGAAAAATTAAAATACTCAACTTATAAAAAAAAATTTATTAATAATTGAAATAAAAAAACAAAATTAATTATTTGATAAATATTACAGAATTAAAGCAAATATGTGGACTAAAATATATTATAGTTATAATATTTTTAAATGTAATACATAACATTTTAGAATTAATAGTTATACAATTGCAAAGGTTATTCAATACTTTAACTGATAATTGTTTGAACAAACATACATATAAAAATATAGTTTTATTCTTACTATTATTGTATCAACTCATTTACAGTCAAAACCGGTAATATGGGGTTCAATAAAACCACACACAAAAAAATCCTTTATATGCAAAAACCGATATAGACGGTTTCAATTTCGAATAATGTAAGTAAATAGAAGAAAAAATTATAAAACAAGCTATTCTGTAATAGAAATTATTGATATGCATGAAACTCAGATTAATTTTAGCCTATGGATACATAGCTTTATATAGTAGCTTAAATTGAAGATAATCGCCTACATTTATGAGTCAGTACATATTTCTTTTGTCACATTAGAATGAATTACTAAATATGTCTCATGTTGTATTACGAAATATGCGATATTTAAAGATATACGTCATTGGGATATAGGGAAATAAACCGATATAGCCAATGTACCGTTTCATTTAACCTCTCACTCAAATAATCCGATATAGACAATAATTCGATATATTCGGATTTCACTATATATATATATATCAATAAATACCTTTAGTTTGTAATAAAAAAAGTGTATAGTGATCAATATTTCACATCTTTAAAGTTCATTATAGTCAACTTTTATAGGTAAATAAATATTCACATCAATTAATGAAACTATAAATTATCCAATTGTAACTGAACTAAATTATAATTGCATAAAAGTAGCCATTTTATGAATAATTTCATTAAATGCAGGTATATAGCATTTGAATCAGACGTTTTTTAAAAGATATTTTATACACCCAGGAAAGCTTACAACAACCCTCCATTAGTCTTTTGAAGGGACCAAATAGATATCCAATAGTCTAAATATTCTTTTTAAACTAAATTTTAAATATGAAATGGTCGAGGCCGAAATTTAAGTTTAAATATAGAATGTTTGAAGTTTAAAATTAAGCATTTTAAATGAAATATTTTTTTGGGTATATTTTATCGTTAATTAACACTGTTTTCCTATGAGGCAGATTTAATAGAATATAGAAATGGTCCTTGTTTGTTCAATACCTATTGTATTCATAAATTTCTGAAAATACTTTTCAATATTCAATTAAGTGTATATTTTGTTATATGTTAGTTAAATATATAGAGAAAATATACTGTTACAGTAAATACAGTATTTATACAATAACAGAATGAATTACTAGTACAAAGTATTAAATCAACTATAATCGAAATATCTGATTAAAATAAAAAATAATAATAACCAATTAAAATATAATAATGTTAGTAAAATAAACCAATATTACAAATCAAATAATTAAAATATTATTTACACAATAAGTAGGTATCGTTTTTGTCTTTTTTGTCAAAACTATCTGTACAAAGTTTACATCTTTTTAAACTTGTTCATCTCGTTGACACAAAGTTGAAGCACATCATGTTGTTCCATTGGAGGCAGCGAGCTTCGACTTTTGCACAATATGAATAAAGTAGGCAGGCGAATAGCTGGGGGACAACTCCTCAAAGTCTCCGTACACCTTGTGAATGCAATCCTGGCCGAAGACTTCATTCAGTAGTTGGGTGAATCCTTTTAACCGATGAGGATAGTAAGACAAGCGAAACCGTTGTGTTCTGAAATGTTAAGAACAAATATATTTACAAATTATCTAAGTTTTGAAGGGATTTAATAAATCATCAAATAATTTCAACATACCAAAATTGTATTTCATTTTTCAGGAGAATATAAATTTTTGTATGTCTCTAAATTATAATTTTTTATTAAAAATTTCTTAATTATTATTTAATGTTTTATTGAAGCCGTGAACTATAAGAACCACCACAATAAAAGATTGTAGTATTTCATGTATATATTATATACTTCTGGTCGATAATTAAATTTTAGTTCTGTGTTTATTTTCCATATAATCCTAATGGACAAACTTCCCCAGATCACCCAGAAGCAGCTTCTTTATAGACAAAATTAATCAGTACATTATCATTAAATTATGTATTCAATTAAGTCTTTTTCAATATACATTCATAAGCATAGCTCCACAAAACCATGGAAAACCAACTTTCTTGCTAGGGGTACAGAACGCCCCTGTAATCAATTACGTTCTGCAATTAACCCAACAAGACTTTCCAAAAAAGAAATATTTACAATTAAAAGAATTTTTTTATTGTTTCTTTTAATGAACTAAGAAATATTTCGTCGATTTACAAAAATTTATTCTCTAAATTATTTGATTCAACATTGATGAAGGATTGTGTATGTAATTGAGACGAAACTTCTGTTCGATAATTAAATTTTACTTTTGAGTATTTTATTTTACTATTATTGTATTTTGCCTGTATTAAGGAATATAGGGCAAGAGACAAGAACTCTCACTCTATTCTAAAAGCGCTGAAAAACTGTTTTAATCTGTATAATATATCTATATCAATATTTAATACGAAATTCACGGGAGTTAATAATGCATTTATTATTAATATAAGCTCTATATTCTCCACAGAAAACTACGAACGATCTTGTCATAGTTAGTAGTGTGCGAGTTTAGTTGCCAACTATTTTTTAGAGTGAGGGTTCTTGTCGTCGCCTGTCTCAATTAATGTTAATCGACATCACTTACTTCAGTTGGTCCTGTTCTTTTGGAGAGAGGTGAGGCAAATTTTTCTGTTGAACCTTGTTAATAATGCCGCTAATATCCATCGTGTAGTCCAGGGTAACCATGAAAGGTCGTCCGTCCACATAGAGGTTAGAGGTTTTTATATCGCGAATGTGACTGCTCTGAAACAAGAAACAACGGAGATTATAAAAACATTTTATCTGGAAATGTACCTTAACAAATCTAGAAATAATAAACAAATAATTAATAGCTCTTAAATGATAGGAAGGTTTGACATATAGGACAATTATTCAGCACACGACGTGGTAAACTATTTCTGTTAAAAAATGGTCCCTCGCTTTGGAAATTTAGTAGTTTAACAAAATTCTCGTGCACTTATGACATTTCCAAACTTACAGGGTAGTACACATTCTTTCCGGGGGGCGCCTTGCCAGTGTCGAGAATGGAGTCATAATTACGGTGATCTATGATGAGAACTCCCCCTGGTTTGAGCACCTCACAGAAGTTGGATAGAGCAGAGCGTTGTTCCTGTTGATTTCCTGTGTGAAATTATAAATATAAGCAAAGATATGATCAGAAAGTATGTTTTCTGGGTGTTCGCAGTATTAGAAACTAGTATACTTTGAATTACACTCTGACTAAAATAAATTAGAAAATATTTCAATATGGAATAAGTGTTTAATTCGGTAAATTTTATTTTATACAATTACATTTTTAAATCCATTTTGATTAGATAAAAATGGAAAAATAGAAATATTATATCGTAAATTATGATGGAAAATTTTGCGACCGAATTAAAATCTTTGCCGATTCCATCATGAAAAATATAAATACGTGCAATAAAATATTTGAAATTCATTCCTTAAAATTAAATAATAAATATTCATGACACGATTCTAAAATAAAATTGAGACCAAAGATGGATTTTCCTATGCGACGTTTCATTGACGTTGTTATTTTAAAAATTACTTTGCATCAACGTAAATATAACGTTCCTCAAAATTCAACAACCGTCAACAAACGATTTAGTATACGGTCTGTAGGAAAGAAACCAAACTTAATCATCTCTTCGATAGTAGTACACTTGTCCGCACTGTAGAGCAGGCTATATCGGCTTTACAAACAATATTTACACCTATGAGTACATCTTCTATAACATCTACGTACTGCTCATGGAGATGGTGAAGCCATCGATATTGATTCATTTGCTAACTGAATCCGGAGCTGAACTTATTCACAAACTGATTCCATAGAACAATCCTTGTTATATATAAGTTTTAAAATTTTCTTGCACCATGTACTAAAATATTATTGATGACAGATTGTCTTTATTATTTGTATTCTGTATCTTAAGTAGTAAACCGAAAAGTCGAATGGAAAAATCAAAAGATTTTATGGAATTTTCAAACAACATTTTTAATTAATAGTAACCAATATAAAATTATTTATTCACCTTCAAAATCTGGGAGATGTGCGAATGAGTTTCCAAGACAGACAACCGCATCATAACCTTCTTGGGGGAACTGATCACTCATTACCTCCAAGTCTTCAGCCAAGGTCATCCAGTTGGCTTCCTCGATAACTGAATAGGTATAAAAATGTATTCAATTACCCAAACAATGAACAATAAATAGTAAAATGTAATAGTTAAACTTTATAAAAATTATAATATTACACCATAAGACACCATTATTATAATTTAACTCCAGAGCATTGAAAGAATATAAAAAAGATGATTTATAATCAAAGCACAAATAGTCAAACACCGATTAACACTATTTCTTTCACAATTTACAATGCCGAAGTCAACTTCATAAAAGCAAAGTAATGTTGTGAGACGGGAATTTATTTAACCGCAAACTATCATGAAGCCAAGGGTACGTAACTAGATTCGAACCGCAGACTTACTGGTTTATAGTCCGGTATGTTACCTCCTTTTAAACTTCAGCGGATAGTAAACCTTATTAAGACTTACATCTTCACAGCAACACTAGATATCAAGACAGTTGTAACACAATCTAGTATTGCTGTGAAGAAATTTTAAAGGGACCGTAGTAGCATAGGGGCATAGGTCTACAAACCAGTAGGTCTGCTGTTCGAATCTAGCTAAGTACCCTTGGCTTCATGATAGTTTGCGGTAAAACAAATTCCTGTCTCACAACATTATTTTGCTATTATGAAGTTGTCTTCGGCATTGTAAATTGTTAAAAAATACTGTTTACCGGTTTTTAAGCAGTTGAGCTTTGATTATCAATCATATTATTTAATTCAGTATAGTCTAATTTTATACATTATATAAATGCAAAGATTCAACATAAGACTAAAGTCGTTTTATCCAGCAATAAACGTTTCTTAAATGACGTTTTCAAGCATATCAATTACATCCAAACTGCATCAAAAATGACGAAACCATTATGTTTTGATTTCTATTTCTAGATACGTACTTTTCCTAACGACACAAGTATTGTTCCTTACCCCAATTATTAAAGGCTGGTTCGCTTCTTCGTTGCCACCGAGATTTCAGGGCGGTCTTCAACATTTTGTCGCTTGCATCGGTACTGTAAACTTGATAACCTTCCTCTAATAACATGATTGAATCCACTCTGGAAGACAATGAATCAGAATGTTAAGTATAATTTATATTATTTAAGAGAATTACTCTAATGACTGGAAACAGATAAAAACAAAAGGAATTCGACGATCATTTTTAAATTCAAAATAATAGTTCATTTAAATTACTGGTTGGGTTCGTGGATAGATATTTTAAAAACTAAACCTGATTTTAATTTGTAAATCAAATATATCAATCCAAAAAGTTATTTATATTTTTATACTTTCAATCGAAAATCTCAGACTTAACTTACCCAGTACCACAAGCGACATCCAACACCGTCTTACAGTTCCGCATTCGCAGAGCCTCCGAGACCCAGGATCTGTAAGTTTTGGTCCTCTCTTGACTGGCCCCTGTATAGAGCTCCCAAACCTTGGCAGCTTTGCCATCCGCATACTGATCAGGTAGTCCAGCCGCGGCGACCCCCAAAGAGCGTGTTCTAAATACTCCGTCGATGCTCATCACTGTTCTGTCTGTTTAATGTCAATTCAATGAATAACGACGACTTTTAACTCGCTACTGGAAATTACCAGAGTTACAGAATATTTATAGTATACTAACTCAAGTGCACCAGCACAACAAAAACACTCCTCTCAAAACGAAAATGGAACTATTCGAGTGGACGTTATAATTGTTGTCACATGCTTGTGGAAAATAATGTTGGCAAATCTGTACAAGTAAACTGGGTACAAAGTACAAATGTAGAAAGTATATTGTATCTATAGTGAATATAACAAATAATTTTACTTGATTACATTATTTGATAAATTTTGATGTTTCATAAAGAGTCGCAAAAACTTTCTACGTGAATGCTTTAAGAAGCGTCACCATCTCTGAAGGGTTAACACTTTTTCAATTAAGATTCTTGTTGAAAACTTTTCGAAAAACATATTATACATTATTTCGTCGTATTTAAATAAGGATAAGGTGGCCGCTTCAATAAACCTTACCAACACCGACGCAAATGTATTTTATTTATACAGCTGCGTCGAAATTCGTTTTTAAGCAAATAATATTAGCTTCTACATATTTCTAAATGTGTTGTTTTGTATGTTATATAAATATAAAAAGTGGTAATATTAATTTGTTTAAAATATGCATTTATTCACAGTTGTATTATAAATATAATACATTTGCGTCGGTGTTTGTAATGTTAGAATTTATCAAAACGACCGCCGTGTCTGTATAGGCCATATCGTTGAAAACGAACGTGAACGAGGATAATTATAATCAAATATTCATATATTTTAGAAACAAATTGTAGTTTTCCATAATAAATTCGTCCTTATATTCATAAAATATTCTAATTATACAAAGTTGATATTATTATAATTGAATAAATATCGGATAAAATCAGGTTTCCTATTTTGAGAAAGTTTCCTTTTCATTATCTATTTGAATAAAGAACTTTAGTTAATTTTTGTATGCAGTTATGATAACAATAATTATAACATAACAGCATTTACAAAGATAAAAATGTGCAGAAACTACTTTCCATAATCTACGAATAAGAGTCAGCACAAGACAGGTCCGAAATTTATGTATCGTAAAATTGGAATATTTGTATAGTATTTTATATGTTCGTATATAAATGATTAAACCGTTCGACCACTTAGCAATAAGGATTGTCATTAATTTGACACACCTTTATATATAATACTTGACTTTAGTATAATGTGACGATCCTTCGTGTTGATCAGGTCATCCGAATTGTAAACATATTTAGCTATAAATGAAATTTTTAAATATTCTAAATGAGGGTTAATTCGAGTGGCT
This sequence comes from Vannuccia rotundouncinata, assembly GCA_034780395.1. NCBI lineage: Eukaryota > Metazoa > Platyhelminthes > Proseriata > Coelogynoporidae > Vannuccia > Vannuccia rotundouncinata. Next base: position 12,570 of record JAUZNC010024598.1, on the reverse strand, counting down.
GTAACAAGTAATCCAAAGACCAAAACGGAATTATTTAAGGGCAATGATTTCATAAATTTCAGTGTTTAATTAACATTAACAAATAAATAATTAGAAAACACGCAAGCTAATTTTGCCCTCTCTAAACTGTTTGTAAACACGAAACAGCAAGAAATTAAAACAACACTTTCCACTTACGTAAGAAATATATTTAGTTTGGCTAACACCAATCATATAATATAATTAAGTACAGAGAAACCCAACTGGTTTAAGTAAACATACTTCACACAAAAATACATAAATGAATTGTAACACAGTTAATTAGTGTATAAAGTGATTTCAAGTAAGGACAGGGAACAACAACCACAAATATCACATTGAAAAGAAAATGGAAGACAAAACAAATAAATATTAGAAAATATTCACCAAATTCAATAGTATTTAGGTGGGTAGTCAGTCAGTAATGTACAGTTGAATCAAAAGCTTACATATAATAAAGCGGACATGACTTGGTATAATGCACAAAATAAATAGATTCCTAGAATTAGGTCAAATAATCAAGCAAGTCGACTCAAGGTCACAGATTTTTCATCTTCTTTCTTAATTCGTCTAGACTGAGGACGTCTGCATCAGATTCTGTATTTTGATTGGACGCTTCCCTGCTAATTGCAGCATTTTGACTGGATGGAGTGTATGCCATTGTGACCCCAGTCAAGGTGCCAGCTTTATCTCCGTCACCTAAATATAAACGTGGCAACAATTAGAATAAATGCTAAGAAACGGTTTAAATACGTTTTGAAGCTCACCCTCATCACCGCCATCATCCTCCAACTCAATCCCGAAGTCGTTACCTTCGTGCACCACCTCTGAGTGCACCGCCCCCTCTCCGCCCTCCTCAGGGTCCCCACCATCTGGTTCCCGTTCTGGAAGACCTTTCTGCAGCCTCCAGGCCCTGTAGACATCCTGCTGCCGACGACAGTGGTTATCTCCGCATTCAGAGTTGGGTCGAAGTGTCACCTTGTACAAGTTGTCGGTCATAGCCCCATAACCAACATACTTGCTCACCTAGACGAGATCAACACAATTAGGAACAGGACCAGGCCGAGCAGGGAGCAACAGTTAAATACCTGTCCAAATCCCAGTAGATACTTGAGCGTGTTTTGAACCAGGAATCCAGCCACAATTGCCATTGTAGTGGGTAGAGATGCAGCACAAACGCCCTCTCGTTTCAGCGTCTTTTCATCAATACCAGACGCTACTATGAGTGGCGGAAGGCACTCAAAACAGGGGGTACGACCTGGTTGCATTAACTGGATGTGACCAGAAACCGCGTTTTCACTTACACCAGATTCTATCCAAGTCTGTAGAAGTTCATAACAATGTGTATTCGTGATTAGACAATCATTTTTTTATTCAAAAGAGTTCATATGTTGCTGACAAAAACAGCAAAAAATACAAAATGGTGATCTAATAAAAGGTAATAAAAAAACATATCAACCAGTTTTAAAATACATATAATACATAAGATACCACTGTAAGTAGTAATAATAGTACAAAAAATTATTAATACAATTCTATAGGACGCACCTGACCAATCTCATTACAGGCCTTATTAATAGTCATTCTGGCCTCAAAGTTGTCCACACAGGATAGAACCAAGTTAATCGGACCACCGTCTAGTCCACCCTTAGTTAAACACTCGAGCAGATGGTCATAGTTATCCGCCAGAGTTACGTTCTCATTGTAACCCTCGATGGTGACGTCAGGGTTGATACTGGACAGTGTAGAGGCAGCAGCGTCCACCTTGCTTTCTCCTGATTGGTGAGGCTGTAATCAGACAAAAAGGACCTCAAAAACTTTTACCGAATGTTTTAAATAATTTTAAAATCAATTGCAGAGGGAAACTGTAATCAATGGAAAAAATAGTTGATTAACCTTTTACCGACGGGGCTTTGAATACAGTAGAAAATTTGACTCACACAGCGCATCACAGCATGTGATTCTATTTTTAGATAGTAGACTCTAATTGGCTTAAATTTTATGCACCTTTCCTATACAAGAAATTGTCATAAGTATTCGATTAATGTCTTTTTTACCTTCATATATATATATTATATTTTCATACATACACTTTACCACATTAATGTTTTAAATTTTCTAAATAGTGTAAAATTACTATTTATGTAAACAATAAATTTAAAATTTTCTATAGTTCAGAATAGTGCAATTCGGACTATTTTATATAATGTGTGAGAAAACTTTGTTCTATGTTTTCATATTTAGGTATAATGTATAATTTTTAATTAGTAAATGATTCCATTATTCAAATAAAATTTTTGATTTCTTCAAATATAGGATTATTACTTACAATCACAATTAGAAATAAAATTGCTTTATCAATAGTAGGTACGTACAATACAACAATGACTGAAAATCGTATATATTTTTATATATGCACATATGGAAAAACTGTGATTTATTTTTGTTTTATAAATTTACTAAACTAAACTAATATAATATAAATTATTTTCGTTTTTATAATAACAGAAGTTATAAATTTACGATTATTATTATAAATATATAGAACAATAAAATCTACTGAATTTCTCAGTATTAGATTCAAACATATTGTGTATAATTTTAAATTAGACTGTAAAGGTGTAGGTGTTTTCCGTCAACTTGGAATACCCGAAACTATCAACGTCATAAATATTTTGAAATTTTCAGCGAATAGAAATGCAGATAACACGTTTTTGAAAATCTGAATTTTAACATACGTCGGTAAAAGGTTAGTGATGTAAGAAATTTAAATCCATTTAAATAATCTCAATTCGATATTTAAATACAATACGCATTAAAATTAAAGAAATTCCAATCCAAAAACTGCCTAGCAACACTATCAACCTGGAACATACCTGGAAGAAAAGACGATTCATATTGGCAAGTTCCACCTTGTCATAGTCAAATAGAATCAACTTTCCAATGCCACAGCGAACCAACATTTCTGCTGTAACTGAGCCCACACCCCCTACACCAACCACCACGACTGATTTCTCTCGGATCCTCTCATAGTCCTTGACAACCCCCATACGTTGAAGAGCCATTAGCCGGCTATAAGGATTACTATCTACCACCAGGGCACTCATCTGAGCGATCTTGGACCGGCTCTTGCCCTCCAAATCAGCCTTGCGCTGTTGGAGGTGTGATAGTGAGTCGGTCAGAACATTTATTTTGGTACGAATTTGACTCAATTCGTCTTCTGCAGTAATGGAGTCTGGCTGCGACATTGTCCAAATGCAGTGTTTTTTTTAATTTCTAAAAAATTTTTAATAAAAAATAATTAATGTTATAGTTTTATATGAGCTTATAATATAAAAGCAATATAGATGAAACTATCAAACTTTTGATCAACTGGAAGAGTTTTATTAGGCTATATCGTTTAACAGAAATGTAAAACATAAAAAAACGAATAGAAATGACCTGTATACATACACAGTTTTACCAATTCAATTTAATAAATGTTAGGAGTAACATAGGCTTAAATGATTAACATTTACATTTTCATTACTATTATAATTCAGTTTCAATAAATGGTGAAGCAAACACGATAGCAAAAAAAAGAAGATTGAGGTCAGATGAACAAAAATGTAGTGACCAAACAACACTAGGCTAGAAAGAATGACATTTTAGTAGAGCACATGTAAAGATACACAGAGGAGGCTACAATACAAGACCCCTTCTTACCAGAAGACAATCCAGTGTCTGTAGCTTTGTTTATGAGCCTACCTTCATCTTCAAACAAGAAAACTTTTATGCATGAAACAACTGTCTTAAATTGTAATGAAGCAATACTAGAGCACGAAAAACCGAGGGAATAAATTTCAATAAAATAACAATATAAAAAAATCATGAAAATTGTATTAGAATAAAATATATACAACGCAATTGATATATAAATTAAAACTTATTATAATGAAAAGAAAAATTGTTACAAGGTATATAAAATATGCAAATAAAAAAACAACTAATTAAAAGGGTATAATTGTGTAGACATGAAATCTAAAGTGAGTGCTTAAAAATTAAAATTTGAATAGCCCTTTGCTACACATAGGGTCATATCGTTGCAAAACTGCCCTATTAAAATCATCATAACTGTCCACAAAGTCTCTATGGACATGGAGCAGAGCGAGCCCATGTAACCTTTCTTGCCCACATGTTGCTCTGAGCCATGTTTTTAATCTGCAAAGTTCAGAATATTTGAAGTCATATTTATCGGAATATCTGCAGTTCACTACTTGCCTTGTGCAAAGCTTGGATAAATATATATATAACATTACTTATCATTTATTATTTATTCAATATATGCCAGTATATATATTCAATAAATAACATAACAAATATATTGAAGTAAAATTAACATATGCAAACTAAATATGTATAAGCAAAAAGTCACAAATTATGATTATTAATGAGTTACCTCTCATTGGATTACAGGAATCAGTAGATTCAGAAATCCAATTAAACTGTAATAATCCATACAATGGCACAGTCCTCAAAACAGTGCTAACACAGCTATCAGCATCAAACTTTCCATCTATATCTTGAACGCTGAGAAATTCAACAACAACAAATCCTTCCTTGAAAGATCTGATGACAATGCTCATGAACCATCACTTTTATTAAAAGCTATTGAAAATTATAAATCTGAGAAGTACATACGAATCTCTGTTTTATTGTAGGTAGCAATGCCTAAGTTTAACAGATAAGTAGATTTTGTTCTTCCACATTGGAATTGTTCTGCTATCTTTGAATCTTTGAACATAGCTCTAAACAGATTTGAAGCATCGTCTTCTTCATGGAATGTTTTGGAATGTTTTTCTATATTGATTACCCAGCAGAGTTCAGCTTCACAAATGCACACAACTGACAGTTTATGATGGAAATATCAACCCTAGGTACATGATATAAAATTTACAAAATGATGAAACAATCGCAGCAATCTAATCTTTAAAAATTTAGCAAAATCGCAGCTACAACCAAAAAATCACATTGTCACTTTAAATCGCAATGCTGGCAACACTGAATATAGTAATTTGCACTATTCCGAATTTTCAAAACAGTAAAACCTGGGCAACTGACTGGGTTGCCCAATGGCTAGTTACATGCCTGATCAGTATGAAAACTGATAATGAATAAAAGAATAACCTTGAATGACCTGCTAGAATAAGACATGGACAGTGGCACAGTATATTCATTGGGGGGGGGGTGATGATAATGGGGCCCACTTGTGTATATCAGGGATATCATTAGTAGAGGATGGCCAACTTGTATGTTGTTGACAACTTTTTTCTGGGCAGGCAAATACATTTTTTTACACATTCTTTTTTTATACTAATTATTACTTTAAAATAAGTACAAATAACCAAGTATTACTTATTTATATGTATATATATTAAATATATATGTATTTATATATTATGTTGTATTAAATTTGTATAAATTGTAGATATTTTTAAAAAGACATAAATAAGCTTTTGTTTAAGTTCAGTGTTTTTGTTGTGACTTAAATACAATTGAATAAAATTATTTATATTTATACTTTGTTTTATTTGCAAGCCAATAAATAATTTTTTTAATTATCTCAATTTTTGTGAATAAATAAAATAAATTGGCTGATAAAACATTTGTCCACAATTTGTCCACAAACTGACTGTCTAATACTAATAATTTCCTGGTGTATATATTATATTTATAATTTCTTGTTGAACAAAAATCATTTACCATAAATATGTATATGATAATGCTATGAAAGCAAATATACATAGGAACATAGATACCACAGGAACCTATTACAAGAATATTACTCAAAACATGACAAATTACTATATAATAAATAATTAACCAAATTATATACAGTAACAACCTATTAGATAAACATAACTTTGAAAATATAGCAAATTACTATATAATCCATAGAGTCAACCAAATTAGAAAGGCTGCATGGCTGGCTTGCCCCCCAATAAGTTTGGATTTTGTCAGAAAAATCCCCCAATAAGTTTGGCTTTTGTCGGAAAAATTCCCTCTTGTCAAAAAGATTATTTTGCTCAGTTTATAGTAAGTAAAATATTTCTTAAATAAGGTTTTACTATAGAGTTATAAATTTACTATAAATTTATTGATTGTATGCTAATAGCCACAAACTTTCTTATAAAATTAATGCAAAGTTATAATTTGAATTTCATAGTCATAATGACCGATTCAAAACTTAACACTTAATCTATCATGTTATATTAAACTTAATATGAATGCAAACATATGAAAAACTAATTCATGTTTTCTGTTTATTTATAATTTAATACATTGAAATTGGCTTATGGAATTCTTTGGCTCACTCAAATATAATATACAATCTAACAACAATCTAATGCAACTCTTGATGCTTCAAAGTGAAGATGACATCCTATTAAGATCTTGGTTAAAGGAATATACAGAGAAATATACAACGCATGACATTCAAAATGAAATGTTGCAGGTTATGTCACTTGAAATTCTCCAAGAAGTTGTTAAAGACATAAAGTCATCCTCTTTTTATTCAATAATGGCTGATGAAACTTCTGATACTATCAACTTAGAACAGTTGATATTTTGTATAATATGGGTTGATAAAAAGCTGTATGCCCATGAAGAATTCATTGGACTTCATGAAATACCAGCAACTGATTCCAAAACGTTAACAACTATGATACATGATATTCTAATGCACCTCGATTTATGAATCACACAATGCAGAGGACAGTGCTATCATGGAGCGAGTTCCATGACTGGAAGAAAATCTGGAGTAGTGGCACAAATCAAGGAAGAAGAACCTTGGTGCCTATTCACACACTGTTATGGACATACATAAAATCTTGCATGTGCTGACAGAGTAAAAAATTGTAAACCAATAAATGATGCAATGGATTCAGCAATTGAAATAACAAAACTGATCAAGCTGTCACCAAAACGAGAAAGTAAGCTTGCTAACATCATTGAGAGTTCAGAAGTTGATGATATTTCACCAAAATTATGACTTCTCTGTACCACCAGATGGACTGTTTGTGCTTCAACAATCAATGCTGTCATACAGAATTACAATGCATTACTTGAACTCTTGGAATGGTGTGTAGAAATAACAAAAGATACTGAAATGAGTGCACAAATATTGGTGGTGAAATCTGAAATGCACAAATTCGAATTCTCATTCAGACTGCAACTTTCTAATGTTTTATTCAACTGTTGTGACAACCTAAGCAAAACGCTGCAAACCAGCACCATGTCAGTAGCAGAAGGCCAAGAAATTGCGAGACTGACAGTATGACCTTTGAGAACATGCGTAATGAAGAGAATTTTGATCTTTTCTGGAAGAAGATGATTAGCAAAGCCTCAAAGAACAATGTTGATCAACCTTGTCTACCTGGGCAGAGAAAGGCTCCAGTATGTTTTGAAGTTGGGGAAGGGGCACCATCATTCCCCACAATACCAAAATATTTTTATCAGTGTACATATTTCAAGGCCAATGATTTAATGATGTCCTGTACTAAGGATAGATTTTCACAAAATGACTACTCTGTTTACTGTAAATGCAAGGAACTCCTTGTTATGGCTGCTAAGGGAGCCATGGAAATCGAACAATATCTGAAACCATGACTGACTTATTTGTGGGTGACTTTGATACTCCTCTTCATCTGGTCTAACTTCAGTTACTGCAGAGCACTTTCCAAATACCACCACTTGAATGCCAAAAGCTGACACTGCATTATGTGCTGAATCAAATTTCTCCATCCAGAGAACACTAATGTCCGAGGTAATCAAACTAGCAGAACTGATTGTTACAATGCCAGCAACAAATGCAACAAGTGAGAGATCTTTTAGCTGTTTATGATGTCTCAAAACAAAACCACTTGATGTTAATAACTATCCATAAAGAAAGAACCGATGAAATAAAATCTTCTAAAATTGCTCAACAATTTGTTGCAAAATCAGAATGGCGAATATCCAAATTTGGTTAATTTTTGTAAGCCATTTACATATGAATTGAATTGTCAGATAAATTTTGAACAAATTCTTGTGTTTTAAATTTTCCAAAAATTATATTATTACTTCCATGTACCTACTATATACATAGTATACCTATATTATGGCTCTTTTTATAAATAATAAAAATAGTATATGATTTAATTATCAGATAAATTTGGTACAAATGCTTGTTTGAAATGTTTGAAAAATCATGTTATTACTTCTATATAGTTGGTATACATTATGAATCTCATTCCTTCCCTACCCCATTTTACAAAATTTTTTCCATTGTCAAGTCCCTTTGGTGAAGTGGATCTCAAGAAATCAGTTTAACAAACACTTTCTATACATTTTTGAATAATTTTGTAAAATGGGAAAAAGGAATTACCTATAGTCTACATTATTAATTTTGATGCATCATATATCTGCATTTTCAGATGATGTGCCTATATCTTATACTGTATTATTATTGTTTAGACTATATGTGAATAATAAATATCTGGTATTGATTATTTTTATTTAAATTATGTTTAGCAATGAATATGAATTATACAAACTATTTTTAAGTACCTATGTTATTGTTTTTCCTTATTTTATTTAGATAGTAATTAATAGTTAGAATTGATACTATGATGTATTTGATAAAACTAGAATTTATGCAAGATGCATGTAATTGATGTGATTATTAATTATGTAGGTACCAATATTTTATATATCCTAAAAATTGACTGAAATTTTATGAAAAATCTACTCCCCAATTGAAATTTGGTGGTGGTGGACATGCACTGTAAACAATTCAAACAGGGACAACTTAACTGAACAGTGTAAAAAACTAAAATGCACACACAATTATTTTCTATTAAAGTCAGCATCAATAAAATGGCCAAATGTTGATAATCTATTTTTTTTGCAGGAAACAAATTGATTAGCAACATCAACTAATATTAAATTATCAGTTCAGTTTTTGTGTTAATTCAAAATGGCTATACTATTGAAATTATATTGTGTCATATATGAGCCAAGTTTTGAGTCTCATTGTTGTTGGTGATTCTGAAGTCCACATACAGTCAGTGGAGAATATGTGGATACATACAAAGTGCAAGATTTGATGTCAGTTTGCATAAAGGTAGCATAAATTTTGGTAAATCCAATGTACTCTTTCCTTCCAATGAATTCCTTTGCAGGAATTCATTTGCAGACATATTATTTCAGATGAGAAGGCCTTTAAACACTTATTATATCAATAATTGTTCATGTTTATGCCATATAATTTGTCTTAATAAATATTTTTGAGTTAACACACATAAACTCAGGGATTACCAAAAAATATATTAAATTATTATTAAAATTAAAAAGAAATGTAAAATAATGTTTTGTAATTATGTAAATTATAGTATTTATAAAACCTTTACAAGATATGTTAGTTAAATATAGCTGTAATCAAGGCCAAATTTGACTGTTGTCCCCTACTGAATATTTAGTGTCAAATATTTAATATAATAAACATTAAACAATTTTTTTGCTGTAAAATTATTTATAGGTTTCAATTTCTGAAATGGAAAAAATTATTTTTTTAGGCTCTGTGGGAGGCCTACATTGCAATTTTTGCTATTTCATTTTAATACTAAATAGTCAAACATTTTATATATATATTTATATATATCTATTTTACAAGATTGTAAATATTTGAAAACTTTTTCGTGACTAAAATCATGAATTTTATTTACAAATAATTTTTTAAACATTTTAAACTAACATTTTTAAAGAAAAAACGAAAATTGCTTGGTAATGCAAATTTATAACATTTAAGGGACAATTATAACAATTTTTATAAATACCTTTTTATGTTATCTATATTTATTGTTGTTTTTTAAAGGTTGAACATATACATAAAAAGAAATAAACACAATTTATTATATTTTACATTTTTATTTGTTTGATTTAATATTTTTGTATATACAATATTGTTCATATTCCCTTATTAGTTTCTTTTACCGCTGACGCAACTTATTTTAGAAAAATTTCAAAAATGTTTCTATTGAATATTTTAACAAAAAGGCAGTTATTTTAAATCGAAATAATATGGAATATTATATATAATTTCACATTTTATGTAAGAAAGGTTTGTTTTTAATTAAATGACATTGAACCATTTAACAGACTTGTGTGCTATTTTATAATCAATTAATTTAAATTAATAACGCTATATTTAAATTTCTATAATTTCCATAATTTGGAAATAATTAATTATACACTATGAGGAAGCTATTGAAGTAGTACGTAACGCTGATATAAGAAGAGGGAGTGCTAAGTTGCTTTACTAACGTTATAGGGCCCTATTTGGTGAAGGAGTTGCATCTTGGGTTTTATGAAAATCACTAAATCTTTTTCTTGTTGTTTAAAATGCATATATAGATACATAAAATTGAATAAATGTAACCACATATATATTATTGCTACAATGTAAAGGGGTTGGCCGGAGGGGTCTAACATTTTTTGAAGGGGTCTATTTTTTGGCGAAAATACACTATTTCAAAATTTCATAAATGCTTATACGCCTTTCCCTTTTTTTAGAAACTAATTGTGTTCACTTTAGTCACAATTCAGTTCGCACTCGTACCTAGTCGGAGATAGTAATATTGTATTGTTTAATTAATTATAATTTACATATATGTGTTATTTCAAAGAAGGGAACTTATTGAATAATTTGTTAATTACATATACAGCAATTAGATAGGGTGATTATCTACGCGTTACGATCGAAGGTTATTTAAAATAGTCAAAAATAGCATTACATACCTATATATACGGAATAATTTAACAGGCCCTTATATATATAGATATCTGATAAGTGACATTATATATAATGGATCATTTATAGTTAAAATGTGTATATGATAAACTTGTAGATTAAGAAATTTGTAGCTATATTTATGTAGGTATAACTATACTATATTACGATAAAGTATAGTGAACAATAGAAGATCGTCTTATAAGTTACTTTTAAAGGACTAGGTACTTTAAATATCTTTGATAGCTTATAGCCTCCTTCAATTTATATGCTATGTATAATTTCTATTGTAAGAATAATTATAGTGATTGGCATATGAGAATATATTGAATCGATGTTAATAACAACTGAAGAATAAAATTAACAATTTTAAATTTTATTTTACAACATTCAAACATTATAATATATATATATAATGAAAATATATTTCTAATTATTATATTTATATTATATATTTTTTAAGGAAGTTAACATTTTAAGCCAAACAATCAAATTTTATCCTTATTTGGATGCTTCTAGGTTGTATGGTTATTGTGAATTTAACATTGGAATTCCACAAACTCTGAATTTGCAATGATTAGAGTCAATCAATAATTGAATGAATATTTGTGATCTGAAGAGAAACGGAAAGCTGAATCTTAACTGCTACTATATACAGCAGTGTAGGTCATTAGCTTTTGGCTATAGCTGTGAGAAATGTGTTATTGTAAATTTTATTTTTATTAATTTAATTAATTTATCTATTTATTTTTTCTGTACGCGTTGTATAATTCATGTTTAATGTTTTTATAACGTTTATTTATATTTTTAAAAATTGCATAATAATGGGTTCTTATACTTACAGACAAATTTTAACAATAAATATAATGAGATTTTTATTAATAGTGGTCAAAAAACTTTTTAGTTTTTATAATCACATTAATATATTCAATAATTAACAATTTAATATAACAAATTATTAGATATATATAGTTAAATAGAGAAATGTGAATATATGAGTATAATAATTTAATAAATTTATCAATTAATAGATATTAATGCGAATAACCACATATTTTAGGTAGGTAATGATTAAAAAGATTTTAAAAACTGGGAATATTATTTTTTTGATTGTTGGCTGGGTTTGTTGTGGAGTTTAAAGATTGAACTATACATCACAATACTTTCTGCTGAAACTGATCACTTTATGATGAATATTTTATGGATAATTTTAAACTGAAAATGAAATAATTTAAACTTAAAATTTTACCTAGCAACAACAATTCGTTTGTCAGTTAAATTAATAGATACAGGTTTTATCAGCCATCAACGTCAAATTTCAGAGTAATAGCGGCGACTGCATTTCAAAAGCGGCTTATGCGACACAGTGCGGCGTAGTTAAATCAGTAATAGACACACGTAATTCAACGATACCAATTCAGAGATACTGTTTCAAAAGCGGCAAAAATCAGTTCATACTGTGATTTTTTCCGTTTTAAAAGAGACAAGTAATTTTCAATTAAGGCGTTTACATTTCAAACATAAAATGTAAACTTTTGCTCACTAACTCTAACTCTAACTCTAAAAATTCAATCTAATGAGGCAAGGAGTTTGGTTATTTGAAACAGATGTACTGGAGATGATGCTTTTTATTATGCAAATTTATCCATTTAAAATCCTGCAAATTGTGTTGACGCATGCTTGAGGTTTTTGTGGTAACGCTATTTAGAGATATCTTTTTATTTGGATATTCTTGGTGGTCTTCA
>JAUZNC010024588.1:0-23100 GCA_034780395.1 Vannuccia rotundouncinata | reverse complement strand
TGTAAGAATATGTTCTCAGAGGGCCTTTAGCTGCATTCTAGGTTGTGAAATCCAAAAAAATTTCAGCGCGTGGCGCTCATTTTATAGGCTACGCTGACTGCGTAGCCATGCGCCCTCTTGATATTATGGCGCCCCCCTTCTCAGTGTGTCGCACCTTCTAAATATTGCTGGCCCGGCCCTGTTCTTCCTGGACCCCAATAGCTAATTACTACTCGAAAGTATTATAGAGAATTATTGTACTTATGAATAAGAGTACTTAAACCAAATTAAGTAGACACTTTCAGATTTCAGATTTTAGATTTATAACACAGAACTAATAACAATAATAGATTTATATCAAAGTTTAAACATATATTAATCATGATGTATATATTATACATACGTACAGTATTTAGAATCTTGAAAATTTCAAACGATATATGACAATAAACATACGCTTAATAAATGAGTAAAAACCATAGACATTATGCATCTATACTTTATACTTATACATTAATAAATTGAAACATAGGTATGCTATATAATTTAAATAATAACATATATCTGTGTATATGATGTACCTATATATGACTTATATATTATTTATCTAGTCCCGCAAACTGATCAAAAAACGTTCAGATGAGAGCGCTTTCAATTATATACCGTATTAGTTTCGTTTTAAAGAGGAAATTCAATCAATCAATATTATAATAAAACTTTTGAAAATTGGATATATTGAATTGATACATCACTTTGAAATAATTATAATTTATATAAGATCGCATAAAGTTTTTTGCTAGTAGATTGTAAAGTAGATCGTAATAAAAGAAATTTGGTCATGACCTATATACATTCAAGGGGTATATTTGAAAATGGGCCTATAGTTTTGTAAACATTACTGTATAGGAGGGATGACATGTTTTCTATGACTATATCGATTCTATATCAGATAGGTACAATAAATGCTACGAATATACAAGCTGCATAAGAAATAATCCTGTTTTTCCTTTGTTATACTTTTCCACCAGGCCTTTTTACCGTCTTATGTGACAAAACTCACTGATTATAGAAAACTCACAAACCATAGATTACTTTTGAAGCTTTATATAATAGACTACCTATAAGGAAAATAGTAAGGCCACTTAAGTAATTTGCTAGCCATCCAAATATCGATCGATATTTCAAGACAGGAAAGATTTGATAAGTTCACATTTGTGTACTTCTTAATTTATGTGCAAACAATTATATTTTATGACAACTGATAATTATATTCATATTAACATTATAATGTGTATGAATAACATACACATTAACTTGTTTAAATGTAACAAAACTATAATTTAATTTCAAATAATGTATGTATAAAATGAACAATAATAGTTAGTACAAATTTAATTGGACCTGTAAATTTATCATGTCTTAACCAAAATTAACTATGTTTTAATCATGTCTTAATTAATAACATGTGCGAACAAAATTCATTTCGTGAGAAATATATTTAATCGATCATCATAGGTAATGTTTTTAATTCGTTACCTATTGATTATAATTATGCTATATAATATATAAAATTTTAAAAATTTAATCATCGCGTGCACAAATGTTGTCGCATATACTTATTTTTGTCACTATAATATAATAATAAATAATTTTAGATATTGTATTTTGTACTTTTATATACTTTACGTATTTAATAATAAATTTGAAAATATATTGCGTATTTATACACAACATATTAATATCTTTTAATTCTTAATATATACCTAAATGATTATGTCTTTCTATGTAATTTCCGTGATTTGACTCTATTGATGCGCAAATTGTAACCTCCCATGACTATATAAGCATCTTTTGTATACATTTAGTCCAGACACGTCGAATCGTTTTGAGTGTAGGGGGGATCGATTTGCAAAGGGCGCACTCACTTTGACGATTTCCATAAGGCTACCTATAAATTAACTACACTACCAGCTAATATCATAGTATACCCTACTTAATCTATAAAAGGGTAGAACTAATATGTATTTGAAATTTTCTTGGGCTTAAACATATCCCAGCACTCCCCCCTGTTCCGAAAAACCTGTTTACAATATATAGAAAACACATATACCTTTACTAAAATTATCAAAGTTATCGATGACTTCCTTAATAATTCAGATTTTAAATACCTAAATTCATTAACTAATAATTTCGATTTTGTTAGTCTATGGGTTAAATGTTTCTTTTTAGAAATTTAAAGAGAATAATCACTGAAAAATTATATTATAATAAATAGAATTAAACTATTTACATATGATTTTATAATATGGACTCTCTAATTATCAATATTATAATTTTATAGTTTTTATTATTATTTACTGAAGTTTTGTCAGTAGTATAATTATTAAAATTGTTTTATTATAAATGTTAATTTTTTTTTGAATTTTCGAAAAACAAATATTTTAGCATGAACAAAATAATTTTAACTGAAAATGATTTAAATTTAACTAAAATGTCAAATATAGTTGATGAATATTAGGTATATAGAAAACTATATAAATAAAAGTTAACGTAAAAGACGTGAATATATAGATTATAAGTTAAACCACCGAATGAGATATTTTCAATTAGCCAAAATTCAAATCTATAAATAAATATTGTCATTTGAAAAAAATCATGTTCATATTACTGTTTATACAATTTACAGACCACCTATTTTTATACGCCACCCCAAAAAATATAAAAGTCAAAATGACATGGCTGAAATGCTTAAAATATATTCTAGATATATATATATTTTTCATAATGTATATACACAGAAACACATACAGCAGACTAGTTATATCAAACAAAATCTGATTGGCTAAGAGCAAAATTGCCCCTTTGAAGGCATGTACCCTTATTGTGGACAGTGCCACTTGAAATAGTGGACGGACAGAAAAAAAGTGGAGAGATAAAGAAGAGAGAGGGAGTAGAGTATTTTACATCGCACAATATAAAAACAAAAAAATTACATTTTTAATGAAAGAATCGATGTAAATGTCTATAGTACAAAAATTGTGCAAAGCACAAATCACATTCTTGCTTCTTCACGGCCAACATAATCGGCATCATTAATTATATAGAGATTAAATTATTATTGATCTTATTTTGTCAATTGTATGTTATATATATGTGTAAAAATATATTTGGCGTGAAAAAACATAGATGATTTGTCTGTAAAAGTAGCTTTCAAAAACAACATTTAGTGAGATATCAACAAAAGGTTGCCCATTCTAATTTTTGATAATTCAAAATTGGCGACAACTGTACACAACGATATCATCACTAAGGCTTTTTAGATAAGAGATTGTTTGTACCGAATATATTAAAATCAAGATGGCCGCTCCCATCCGGTTGTTGCCCGGGTGATGAGGCAGAATATGATTGGTCCATACTGGAGCCGACGGAGCACATAGCCACATCTCCGTTACCATGGCTACTACCTTCACGAGGTGTAAGAGGAACAATTGTTATTCCCAGACTGAGGTCATCAATATTACCTGCACGGGCCTGTAGAAAGAGACGGAAAAATATGAGGAGATAAGAACAGGAACGCAAAAATGATGAGATTACCTTTTTGTAATCCACCATCATTTCTTTAAAAACCAGAAAATCGGTAAAAGTGAAAAGCATATCAAAAACTTCTCCCTCTAGTTCTTCTCGTCTCTCTCTGTAATAAAATTAAGAACATGTTAATAAAAAGCTCATAATACATAGATACTAGAGAATATTTATAAAATTTTTGCAGCAATACACTCTCATACATAAGCTGTTGTGAAAATTCTTCCATCGAAAATCCGGGCATTCTTTTTACAAGTTCAGCATCCAAAAACTTCTCCAATATATCGATCTAAAAATAAAGATATAAAAATCATCAAGCTAATAATAAAATAATAGATTTTTATATAAAAATCTTACATATTTTTTATGGATATCAGTATAGCTGAACTTATTTTCATCTGAATCTTCAAATTCTTCAAAATTCTCTTCAAGAAAGCTGTCTTGCAGTTCTTGAAATTCATCATCTGACATTGACGAAAAACAATAAACGTACAATTGTTTTGGAACTTCAAAAATAATCACCAATCTTACCAACAATTATGTCCTCAATATGACCAATAGCAGTGTCGAAGCTGACATCTTGAGAACTTATGCTGAATTTTATGATAAGAAGTAGATTATCATTGACACAAAATAAACAAAAAAACGTGAATAAACTAATAAAATCTTACTGAACAACATCTTCGCCGCCAATATCATCCAGATCATCGAGATCATCGTCAAGAAACTCGACATTGCAAAGCATTGGTGTAGGTTCTTTATCTAGAGATAAAAAGAGATTTCATTCAACTAAAATAAAATATATATTAAAACATATCTTTGGAAAGAACAAAAGTGAAGAACCACAGTGAAATTAAAAAAGAAGGCCATTTAAAGAGAAAAATAATATATAGGTATTGTGATAATCGGAATTATACAGAGTTATATATTTTATACAGTGCTGAAAATTATCACAATGAGAATGTCTGTAACGTTTAGAAAAGATGTGTTTTCCGTTTGGTCTTAAATCAATCTCACTTGTAGCACATTACCAAAGAGTAAAGGAATTCAAATGTTTTTGTGTGGCAACCGAAAAAGCAAGATCCCCAAAATGTTGACATTTCGATGTTTGTGTCTTGTAATTTAAATCATGAGGCTAAATAACACTGATAAACAGTATTAAGCAAATTTACAATGTTAAAGACAAACTTCCTGAACAAAGTAGATTGTGATAGACACTGATTACTTTTCTTTTATTTATATTTTATTTACAACTTAAAAAGATCAATATACTTATAATGTTCCCTATGTAAATATCAATGCATGCAAATAGGATTAATTTTTGATTGACTCAGGGTAGCCACAGGAATTTGCCTAGGTATTTAAAGGACCTTTTTAAATTAATACACATTTTTGACGTAATCAATTTGTTATATCATACATATATGACTAAATTATAAGTTATTAAGACCAAAGATGAAAAATAGATGTTCCTGATTAGATACGTATATTTATAATTTTGCAACTACATGGCGAGGCAATAAGCCGAGCCTCTAAAACGACACAAAGCGTCGAAATTTACAGCTATAAAGCTTGAAATTATTTTTTAAACTTATATTCAGAAAAAAGGACTTAAAAGCACCTTTAAAGGACCGAGCCCAAAAAAGGACTTTAAAGGACATTAAAGGACCAGTGGCTACCATTTAGACTGCTTTACAGACTCAACCAAATTATTTGTAATTTCGATGATAAGGAAAACATCAGCACAATAACAGGTACCTTTAACAATCCTGGAGGCTTCTAGTGTATCATCTGTCAATGAATTTCCATGTACAGCCAATAAACTTTTATTTAGTAAAAATCCAGATTCTAATGCCACATTTTTATGACTTAAACTTTTTCTTACAGCCATCGCAACATTTGCAACAAAAAAATCTGACATTAATTTGACTCACACAGCACATCATTCTATATTTAGTATTGGTAGACTCTAATTGGCTGATAATTTTAACTTTTCCTATATAAACAATTGTCACGAGTATTCAATGTCTTTTTCCCCTTCCAATATTGTCATACATATACCACACTGATTGTTTTATATTTTCTGCTTGAAGAAATAATTAAAATGTTTAAGATATATATGTGTACAAATCTACATAAATTTAGTAAAGGATTATTATAATATGGCGAAAAGTGTCTCAGGAAATACATCATAAAAATATACAGCCAAAAAAGGTATATTACAATAAAGTAAAATATAGGATTATTGTTTTCAATCACAATTAGAAATAAAACTTAATTCAATTGCTTTATCAATAGTAGGTACGTACAATAGAACAATATGACTGTGAGAATCCTATATAGTATATTTGTTTGTATATGTACATATGTAATAAAACTACGATTTATTATATTATTGTTTTGAACATTTACAAAATTTAATTATAATATAAAATATTTACGTTTTTATAATAACAGAACTTTACATAATTCACGTTTAGTATTATAATTAAAAAGCATAATGAAATCAAGTTCATCAACTGAATTTCTCAATATTATATTATTGCCTGTGTCAACTTAAAATTTCAAAAACTATCACAAACATTTGAAATTTTCAGAAAATAGAAATGCAGATAACACGTTTTTGACTGAATTTTAACATTCCATTGGTAAAGAGAGGACACACACACCATTTCATTATGCATTTGATAAAGTTCATTGCAGAATATTTCAGTTCTTGAAGAAAGTTCATATGCACCTGTCTTGAAAATTTGAAGAAATGTTTCAAGACTTTTAAAGATTTATTTGGAGTTTAAAAAATAATTTTATTTTTTTGAATTCAAGACTGTGTATGAACCCTGTTGAACTTGGACACTTTCGTGTTGTGAAAAAGTTGAGTCAAACTAATTATGTAGCCATTTCCAGTAGGACTCTTGAGATCTTTTTCCAGAGGTTGGTCTAGAAATTAGGAATTTTGGCACATCATCAAACTGCTAGCATTTCCATTAACTATGGACATTGTCACAGATGATTTCTGTTGACATGTAAACATTTGGTAGGCTAGGAAACACAATACCAAGAACAGTTTTCAGTATTTCTAAAAATACCTTTGTCAATTGTAGGCAATGCATTTGCATGTAGAAATTGTATCATCATACATTATATTTGATTTTAATGGTAAAGAAGCCTGGTATTTCCTATACTATAGTGACATACATGTTTTCCGGAAAGTAACAATGTCAATTTCTGACACTTGTTTTTCAATCAGTACGAACATTATTTGTATTCCAATGACAATAGATTTTCGATACCAAATGATACAAAACGTAGGAGATTCCAAGCTATAACATTTGTTAAAACATTTTTGAGATATTTATGGTTCTCACAGACAATGTGCACATGAATATTAAATAAATAAATGAAGTCCTGTAACAAACTGTTCAATGTTTATCTACTAAATTACTTTCAGACCTTTTTAAAACAAATTGTGCATTTTATGCCTTGGGTGCCAAGATTTATAAAAATGGATATGTATATCAAGAGTTATTATTACAATGTATACATACCTATTAATAATAAATATACAAAAATATATACATAAGTATATGATTAAAAATTATTTCATTAATATACAAATCAAAAAAAATTCATATTGAATTGTTAAGCCCTATATTTTATGAATTTCTAATTTATGAATTTCGATGTTGCTTTAAAAATAGATTGATCACAACCCTTCTATCCACAAATATTCAAACCCAACATCTGTAAATAGTCACTGCATTTATCTCTACATTGTCAAGTATATTTGCCAATACTGCCATTAGCCATCATCAATAAGCTGATATAATGTATCTTGTGGCAGAATAACAAACATATTATCCACTCACAACTTAGGTATGTTGACAATAATCAATATGTGAGCTGATGTCACACCATCATAACATATATAAATAGTGAGAGTGGATTGTAAATGGCTCCTAAATATAAAAATCATATTGGTGTTCTATAAGACAGCAATATATGTGCAATATATAATCAAATAAATTTTTATATATATGTATATTCGCACAAAGATAGAAAAAGTCACTAAATGATGTATTGATTACTATAATATATGTGGAGAGAATCGATTTAAAGTCAGTGTTGGTATCCTATAGGACATCATTGTATTTATAGTTTTAATATTTAAAATAAAACTAGAATATATATATATTTCCCAAAGTAACTAAAACAAATGCTGTTAGGTACACATCTCATATGTGGTAAGATAAGTCTAGTGTGTCAACATGGAATCACTGAGATGGATGAAAAAGTCAATTAAATTTTTCTGTTTTAAAACATCAGATTAAATTTTCAGCATACCAGTTTCAATCTTACCAAAGCTCTGTAGAATTCCCTCACCCTTGTTAAAAGCAGTGGTTGGTAATTATGAGTCAAAATCAAAATCAAAAAACCTAACAATTGTATAATATAAAAATCCCTTTCTATATTTTTCTTTTTATACTATTTCATTTCAAAATGTATTTTTTGTATTATTGTTTTGTTCAGAAATGAGAATGGTCTAGAGTGTCTATGGAGGAAATCATTTATAAAAGGCTACAAGCTCCTGTAACTACATGACAAGGCAAATAGCTAAGCCTCTAAAATGGTGCAAAGTGCCAAAATATTTTAGCTATAAAGCTTAAAATGAATTTAAAAGACATTTACATATTAATCATATGTATATATCTATTTTTTGATTAATTAAGTCAAGATTATCATACAGTGTTGTTATTTTTTTTAAAATAAAATAGGGCCCTCTAAGAATTAATTTTTTATGAACCTTTTCATATATAAAATATAGGGCCCTCTAAAACTAAATTTTATTATGGGCCCTCTACAAATTAATTTTATGAACCTTTTCATATATAAAATATAGGGCCCTCTAAAATCTAAATTTTATTATGGGCCCTCTACAAACAAATTTTGTTATGGGTGCATTTATATTTAGAAATATAGGGCCCTCTACAAATTAACTTTTCATGAACACTTTCATATATAAAATATAGGGCCCTCTATAAACAATTTTTTTATGGTGGGCCCTTTTATATATAAAATAGGGCCCTCTACGAACCATTTTTTTATGGGCCCTTAATTTTATATATAGAATAAGGCTGCCCAAGAACTAAATTTGACCAAAATTTCTTCCATGGTGGATTTCCTCCTTACAGAGGACAATTCTCATATATGTTTGTTCTAATTTTTCATATTTAGGTATATAAATATTCTATATAATTATTATATGATTCCATTATTCCAATGAAATATTAGGCTTATTCAAATGTAGAATTATAATTATAGAATTTTTAAACATCTGAATTTTAACATACTATTAGACAGTAAAATGTTAAACATTAAATATATAATTTACCAAAATTTGTTTTACTTATCTAAAACCAGGGTTCTCATACTTATACACAAAACAAATTCAAGACTTTTCAAAACCTCTTTTGTTAAATTTTCAAGACTTTTTAAAACCATTTTCCAGATAAATTTAAACAATATTTTTCAACAATGAATGCAGAAGTATAGCTAAATATTTGCATAATAATATTTATTAATCAATAACAATAAATAATAACATTATGTACAATTCCATTATTCTCTTCAGAGTACAAACTAAAGTAATAATGTGAGATAATGTGAGAACCCTGTATACACAAAAAAGTGTGTATTTATATAACCCTAGTTTCATTAAAAAATAAAATGTATACTACTATTTTAGTTTACTTCTACAGAAATAAGTAAAATTTAAATATGTAATATAAAATGCTAATATGTAATATAATACAAAATGTAACTTTAACAATTTTTAAACATTTGAAAAATGTGCACTTTTTAAAAACTTCTATGCATCCCTATTCAAAATTCCTGAATTTTCAATTGTATATTTATAATATATACCTCCTTGTATTCCATGTAGATTTATGGGAGCATAAAATCAAGAAAATTTTGTATAAAAGTATAGCTGAGTTTTATCATGAATACAGATAACATAAAAAATGAAAAATTTCTGGTGTAGAAATATAATTTCTTCCTTTTTCTATAATTCAGACTTCTGTTGACTTGTGCAGCTTCAATTTTTTTTGAAATTCTAGGCTTGTAATTCACAGAATCAGCTGTTTGAAAATCAATATTTGTAAGCAATTTTCATTTGGTCAATAAGTAAAAATTAAACAAACCATAAAATTCGAAAATAATTTAAATCAAATGAGGATTAATTATATAATTTTAGTAATATTAAATAATTAGTTGTGTATGAATAAAGACAAAATGATATGCTAACATTGATTTTACAAAAACAAACATACCTCCAGACGCCATTTGTAAATATATGCGTTACTTACCAAAGAAAGCATAAAACAAAAATAATTGAATCGATTGAATATTTTGTTGTCATCATTTATTTAATTTTATACATAATAATGTTTGAATGTCAAAGTTTTATAAGATATACAGTTTAGCATATAATTATTTATAATTACTAAATAATAACGGTCTATTTTATATACAGTCCACTCCGGCCAAAAAGTAAAGAGGGGTAATTCCTCCTTACTCTATGACTCGGCTAATCGTAACAGGTAAAATGCAAACAAATCTGTTCCAATGACACAAAATTCGATTCTTAATAGAGTAAGCTGAACAAATGATTGTTTCATAATCATTAAACAAACAGTCATAATTAAATTATGCGTGGACTGAAATATTTGCAGTCATTAATCCTGAGCTAGACAGATTTTATTCTAAACATATAATGAAACTTTATAAATATATGATTATCGTCTCATTGATTATAAAACTACACTTCCATGCGTTTGTTTCAATCCTCTACTTACAATAAAGAGGACGAACCGTTTATAGTTGGTAAATGATATGAAGCAGTATTATACTAACTATATATATATATATACAGCTCGAAATATTATCGGTTAAGGTAGATAAAGATTATGGAAAATTATGTCTACGGGGTTTAATATATAATTTTATTAATGAATTAATTTTTCCGATTTGCAAATGTAAAATAAATTTAATGTATAGAGAGAATTCTACAAATTCAATAATTCACGGATATTAGCAGGTTTCCTAGGAATAGACATATTTATAATATAGGTAAGCAATCTTGGATTCGATTTTTTTCATAATTAGCCAGTAAAGCTGCAATTAGCTGTAATATTTGTTTAACTAGACAGCTAAATATAATAATCAAAACCAAATTGATGGGCGCATTTTTGATTGAATTATATATATACAGTACTTAGTTTACTTTTAACGTGTTACGTATATTTGATCCTATTAATTTAATTCACTCTTGAATATAATGATATTAACGTATTTACTTCAAATCACTTGTGGATGATTTTTTAATGAGTTTGCCGATCCAGATACATATTATGTATAGGTCAAAAGAAATAATCATTCATTTGATACTCCTCTTCTTTATTAATGATATCTAGAATGGCTATGATTTACATTTTAATAAAGACGATTTCTAATTATAAAGTATAATCGTAACCGAAGATATATTTTATTTTAACATAACATGATCAATACTTCGTAATATATTTCCGTTTGTAAGAGAAAAACAGAAAATATTGATCAAGACTACTTCTAAGAACGCCATTCCTGAACTGATAATTAATGAAAGGAATTTTGAATACAATAAAATATATTTTAGAATAATGACAAGTATAAATCGAGAGAAAAACTCATTAAATAAGCATAAATACCAAAATTGGCTATTTTGTATATGCTACATAGAGAACATAATTACAATACGATAATAGACGATACTAATAAAAAATCTAAACAATGTCACGTTCTATTACTCATTGACAAAGAAACAATATCAATGTACATATACAATGTTGGCGCTGTCAATATGTGGCATGAATTATAGAAAACTAATCTTTTTTAAAAAGAAGCCATAAAATAATACATAATTGTGTACATAATAAAAGTGTAGGTTAGTTGGTCCATCTGAATACGAATTAATATTGATAAAATAATCGAAGCTAGGAGGTACTAACCCCAATCATCAAAATTACGAATAAAAAATAGGGGATTGGAGAGTAGTACTGAAGAAGAAACACGTATAGGACAAAAATTAACAATTAACAGGTTTTGTTTGAAAGTTGAGAATTCTTCGATTCACTCACTCCGATTTTTGGATCGAACACATGAATAAAATTTTAAAAAAATTGTGAACAGTTATCTAACAATAACGCTGATAAAAAATCCTAACAAAATCCAACAAAACGCTTTCAGAAAAACAAATGGCTAACAACATACAGGACAAACAGATCCATTAGTGTTCCCTGAATAAAATCAAACTGCCATTTAAAGATAGTGGGGAAGAAACAACTCTCTATTATTGTTTTATGTTCAACAAAAATGACATTATTAATGACATTTTCAAATATTTCATTTAATAATTATAAGAAAATTTGAAACTCGCAAGATTACATGCGTTATATATTAATGAAAATCGTGATATTTTCAAATTGAAAATTTCCTATGGGTTATTTTATTAAATGCCACAATTCATCAACAAATATTTAATACTCACAAAGTAAATATTTGTGGTATCTCAAATTCTTAACGACCGCGAATACCACTCAATTACAAAAATTAACCATATAAAGCAGGTGGATAGTGGAACTGATTATCTTTGTTATTATTATTATTGGTAGACGAAGAGGACATGATAGGGGTAGGAGTGCTCACAAAAAGATCCCCCTCATCTTCATCCAGAATGATTCTGCGCACAACCTCCATGCATAGCTGTTCGGAAATCTTGTCTAGCGAGTGTGGAGAGGAGTTGAGGTCACCTGAATTTATGTAGCTAGTCGTAGCCGTGGGAGGGCTTGTCGTGCTACTGGACACCTCATGAAAGGAAACATGTTGGGAGGGCGGTTGCAACAGAGAGTCTGTTGAAGCCCTCGATGATTTACACCTATAGACGTGGTAGACATATATTATAATATGGGAGAAAATAAGGGAAAGATTAAATAACAAAGTGTATCCTACGTGGAATCAGTAAGAGAGCTCATTCTATGCGCTAGATGAGCCGCATTAGAGGCAGCCATTTTGGTAACAGCATCCATACTACCTGCTCTGCGGCGGAGAGCTACACGACGTTTTGCGCTGGGGTTGATGGACCACATACTACTCTTGGCTCCACAGTCATTCGCTGACTTCGGGCATCGTAAAAACAAGTTATGTAGTGAGAGATTGTGCCTGATCGAGTTCTAAAAGTAAATCAGTAATAGTGCCAACTAATAATATACCTTTTATAATAATATACTACTGATATTTTTAACAGTAGTAGGACTTACAATTACGCTACAAATCGTATCTAATAATGACGAAGTTTGTGAAATAGACGCGGGATAAAAAAAATATACAGCCAAAATACAAAAATATTCTGTATAATTTTACACTGTAGATATATAATCAGTACCATTAAAACCTGCGTTTGTTATTTTTTACAAGTTTAATTTATTAATAATTCTATGCATTAAATAATAACACAATTTCCATCGTTTTCAATTATCTTTCTCGTATGTTACATGGCATATTGTAGAGCTGATCTCATTCGTTCCAAAGTAAAATTTTGTAAATTTTCAGTTAAAAAGTTAGAAATGTCCTCGATTGAGCTGAAATGTGTTCTTTGGGCTTCCAGTCTTGGGAACATGCACCTATCGCACAAGTTTACACCTAGAGAGTCTCAAAAGGCGCACACTTTCCCTTCTAGATTGTTCATCATGTTTCGTCTTAGACTTTCCATTATGAAATGAAGTCTATCTTTAGTACACTCCACACCAAAATGATCTGGTCCGTACTTGGCAAATTACAAAATTAATAATTTACCGATTTCTAATGGAAATTCCAAGGCTAAATAGATATCGACTAATTAAAAAATGACAAACGATTGTTTTTAATGATACAGCCTATATTTACGTAGCAATAAGCGTAAAAGCCAAGTTAACAGTATGTGATACATTAGAAAAGCGTGTTACTTAATTAAAATGAGTTTAAAAGCATACAAGACAAATATTCATATTATTTATAACCCTGTGCAAACGGTTTAATATTTATAATGTGAGGTTTTATTTCAAATGAATATATCTGTTTTATTCAATTGAATGAATTGTACAGACGATTTTTGATTCATTGAAATGCATCCACTAAAATCATTATTATGTTTTTTATATGTTACATTAAAGTTTTAAGAGTTTGAATAATATTTAAATGTATTTATTATTTAAATATTGAATATTCAAATATTTTATAAATTCAGTTAAGAAGCCTAATCAATAAAATTTACAGAATAATTATACTGAGATACATTTAATACATATAATAATTTTTGAATTATTTCTTGGAAATGAACTGTTTTCATGGAAAACATTCTTAAATATACAGAATAGAAAATCGAATTATACGACACACTTGTTTTAAAGTAGATACGACAATGACATAGACTGATTGTTAAACAAATTTTCGTCTAACAATTTATAAAGCAATGTTTAAAAGAGGGAGAGCAGTAGACAACGAAATTCTGAAGAATGAACTTTGCTAGTTAGAAGTTCATGTTATCCAAAAGACGAAACACGATTCACATATTATAATATGTACAGACGGTAGCTTAGCAACTAGTGTCTTTCCAGTCGTTCATACCCACAGGGGCGGAAGAATTAGAGAGATAGAGAAAATCTCAAGTGATAAAAGACAAGAAGAATATTGAAATATAAAGAAATTTTTTTTAACCCCAAAACAAATTTTCTTCGTGTAAAGTACTTTAATAATACAATATCTAGACATAAATAATAATGTCATTAATTGAGTTAGTTTTGTTGCTGACAGAAAAACGATCAACTAATTAATGAACGCGTAAGTTTGTGCTTAGAAGAATCAGACAAAGTATAAGGCAGTAATCAAGAACAAGTTATTGCTTAGGTACTAATAAATCTTATCTGATGACGTCAAAGTGGAAATAAATCAAGAAACGAATACTTGCAGAATTTTCGAACGTTGATTGCCATCTTTTCTTACTCGCTTATTGTCTGATGTGGTTACCAATGGCAACTAACCATTCGTCAAGAAAGAATCACATTCGCATGTGAGAGACATAATCTAAGTATCCTTTCCCTTGCTACGCCCCAGTTAAAGATAGCTAAGCGTTGCTACACGTTGCCATGTGCACAAGGGAATTATTTGTATCACAATGAATGAATGCAAGATATACAGGAAGAAAGAATATAATATATATTAATGCTTTAAAAGGAAATAATTCAGAATTTCAACATAACTTTGTGAACTTACTTTCCACCCAGCAGATGATGCAGGATCACTTTTTTCAGAAAAGTATGTGTACTGCGAGGTCAGAAACTCGTAGATTTGCTGCAGAGTCGCTCTACGCTGTGGATGTGACTCTATAGCAAGTACAATGAGATCTGCGTAGGTCTCAGAACCCCAAGGATTGCGTCGAGATCCCCCTCTGCACTTAGTCCCCGCTGATAGACACTCTTCTGGTGATGCTGAAGCGACGACAAGTGGCTGAAAAGAAAAAGCCAGGCATTAAGAGGTCTCCACCGATTTAATGGTGCTATAGAGTTGATTAATGATTACGGAAAGGTTCTTGACCTCAAGTTGTTTATTAGTGCTGGTTAGAAACTGGTACGCTCAGACAAAATATATTAGTTCAGAATCTGTGATGCAAAATATGTCACGTACCAAAAGTTATGAATAGAAATTTTACAGACAGCCATTAAAAGTTCCTGGTATGTTAAGTGATGAAGAATCAATCACAGAATTTATTAGATGTATTCCACTACAGATGCAACCGTTATTGTATTCTTATATTTGATCATCTAATATAGCGGAGTGTGTCAGAGAAGCAAATAACAAAATGCAAGGTTAAATACAATAAGTAATTGTAAATTTATCAGTAAACTTCCTACGCAACAACAAATAAACAAAACAGTCAGTTTTGTTTAATAATCAAAAAATCACATTAGTACCTACTAAATAAGAGGATTCCAATTGTATGACATGTTGAATTTTTAATGCAGTTATAGTGTCAAAAGCTCAACCTCCGCACCTTTCACGGAGTAGTTTGCACTCACAAACATACAGAATGTCTGTCCTTAAACAATGAAAAGAAATCTAAAACTCGTGTTTCAAGAATATCTACTATATTCAACAAGAAATATTTTTATATTCTGTAATGTAAGGAACTAGAATAAAACAGAGTTCAGTAGGAATCATTAATTACAACTATTTTTTTTAAATAGTGGAAAGAGTTAAAGTAATGATGAAAAACAAGCAAAAACAAAACCGCTTTTAAATAATATACAACATCTCCCGTTTAGCACTGAACATAATTGTTTTAGTTTATTTATTTATTGGTGTAAACTAGAGATAAATAAAATTATAGTAATAAAGAATAATTTTATTTTTTAATTTGTAGAGGGAATGTAATGACATGAATTAATACCGGTCCGTAAATATATATGGTCTTGAGAAAAGGAGTGGTTAACTTTAGGGAAAGAATTAACCGAATATATAGACATACAATAATATATGATATAGACACCAGAAAGTTAACAAACTACAAGCACACAATATATGGTAGGCAGTTGATATCTCAATAACTAATTGGAAGAACACATAACAGTACAGTTTATAAAGATGGTACGTACTATCATTATAAACTGTACTTTTAACTTATTAAGCTAAGTAAGGTTATAAGCACGAAGTTGGCTAAATAATGGTTAACAAGATATTATATAGACTGATTCATAATCTCTGCGGTATTCGATTTACAACAGTGCGCTTATAATTACATTGTAGCTATCGCACGGTAATGTAGTATTATCAATGAATTAACTTTACGAGTAATGTATCTCAAGATATATGGCGCTTGTATAGCAAATATTTAAATATTGATCAGAGTCAAGTATGTAATAATTGTTGTGAAACATATTACGTTATGTTTAATGTGTAATAAAAATTCTATTAAATTTCTTCTAAAAATACACTCTTTTCTCCTAAATTATCAAGAATAACTGACTGTGAATCCTACCATGCGTATTCATACAATCCTGTCTTGAACAATTCACGACTTTTAGAATATTATTTATTAAAAATTTCCACACACTGTGAAATTATGTGGCCATTACAGAACGAAACATAAATTTATGCTAGCTATTACAACTTAGCCTGTCAATGTTATCTCTGATTTGATGTTGTATCACATCCCCTTCGATTTTGAAAGTTTTACTTTTATCAAAACTTCATCATATTCCAAAAGTTAAGATTTTATCTAGACTGGTATAACCTCTTTTTAAAAGTTTGTTTAAATAGTGTCTTGAATCTTGGAGCTGCGTAACAAATTAAAAAAATTAAGCGCAATTACAAAAAGCGATAAATATATAAATAAAATTGTACAATGCAAAACAATTATTATTGAATATGAGTAAAGGATGGAAGATTTAGTCTTTATCCATTTTTAGATTTATCCTTTAGTCTCAAAGATAAAACATGAAGTTAGGAAATCTTAACCTCGAACGGAGAATATCCTTTAAAACAACCGTTAACTTTTCAAAGTTGATTGCTAACAAAAAACTAATTTTCAAAAAAATCATAACTAAAATTTTAATTCAATTAAACTATATTGTATAGAATTAATTAAATAATATTATTAAAATAACTTTATATATAGTATAATAATAAATGTTAGGGTTAGATAGATAAAAGCAATGTGAGTAAAGAAAATTAGAGCCACCTTTATTTCTTTTAAATATTCAAATATTTGTTCATCATTAGCAGGAAGAAAAAATATTTTTAATTGATGAAGTAGATGAGGGTAATTCTTATAGTATACATTCGACATGTATGCATTTAACTCCACTAATGGACTGCAAGAAGACGGTAGGCTAAAATGTAGCAAAAATTCTGCGAATGATGCGTTATTGACAAAGGCTTGCTGCCTTTGTCAATAACGCCTCATTCGCAGAATTTTTGAAACACTTGCTGTGTTTCAAAAAAGATCTTAGCTTTCTCCTAGAAACTGAGATTGTTCAACTTTCGAAAATGATTACAAACAAGGTGAATATAAATTGTTCATATATTTATAGTATTACTATTAGTACTCGAGTATAACTATAAATGTATTTGAATGTAAACAACTGGGTGCTAATAAATTATTAATACATTATTGAAAGTGGCATGGCGCTAGCTCAACTAAATTAAAATTATTCAAAATTCCTGCTTTATACAAATATTCTACAATTTATTTTAAAATCTGTTAAGTATCATTATTTATATTTACAATCAAAACTTACTGTAAAACTGAGTGGGTAGACACCAAGTTCACTGTCAACAGGAGAAAGAGATGGAGTGAAAGGATCTTGAGAGGCAGTAGTACACACTGTAAGTTGACGACCAGCCCAGGTTTGAGAACGATTCCTAAATGGTTCTCTTATTTCAAGGTCCAATTGTGCAGATTGAGAATGGTCAACTGCTCCATTATGCTCCATTTTGAGTGACACTGTTGAAATATTAAAATTAAATAAATGTTTACATTTTAAAATGCATTGTAGTAAATAATTGAATTAATAAAAAATTTAAAATATGATCTATGTATTTCAACAAAAAAGAATAATAATTGGTGACAAGAAGTGACTATGTTAACAACTCACAAAACAATATTTACAGTAACATTTGCCTGGGCACTGAGGTTGTGGACACCACATTTGAAATTTCAATATACTATAACTTTTCTGTTTAATGACCAAATGATTATTATTAATAGTTATTAATTAATTAATGATAGTTACTATAGTAAAAAACATAAATTAATAGAGTCTTGTCTATTTAGCAGAGAATGAGAATACAAATTACAATAAATAGCAAACATATAATAATCATATGAAAATATACCTTATATATATATGTAGGTTTATAATATGTGCTTTTTTATCATAGAAAGATATTTCAATTTTAGTATAATCTAATTTTCTAGTAAAATTTATCTATAATTGTATACCTAGTAATCAGGCATGGAATTGTTCAGTCTTTTCAGGTTGAAAGGTCATTTTTCTAATTAATCAATAATTATATAAAAATTCAAAGGACTAGTGGGGTTGGTGTGTGGATCTAAGGACTATGTATATAAGATATATGCAATACTATATGCAATGGAAACAATAAAGAATACTTATACAATAATAAAACACTAAAATACTAAATAATATTGATAATATAGTAGAAATAGTAGGTATAAATATAGTATAAAATTGTAATATATAATAATTTATAATTGAATAGAAACCAGGTGAGAATAAAATCATGTTGAAAACGTGAGCATAGAATTTGTGAATGAAATTATTCAGTGATATGGTTATATACACTTATAATGTTGCCTGTTTTTCATTAGCCAATTAAAATCTTTCAATTTAGCGCATCTGTCTCTCAACTTATTCTTCTTGATCAGTCAAATTTCAATCCCTTTGGACCACCTGTCTGTCCAACAGTTATCAAACTAAGGTATTTGATACTCATCCACTCACTTATTCATTAAAATGTTATATGAAAATCGCAACATTTGACAAGGTTAAAAGGTTATATTTCCCACATAAATATCAACTGTTAATTTAAATTATAAAAAAATGTAATTAGTGGGTACAAAAATATGAAATAACAGAAACAAAACCAGAATTATTTTATTAATTCAATTAGCATTGCATTTTTAATTAATTATGTTAAAATTAAAATGACATAGAAAGGAGAGAAGGAATACAAGAAATAGACTCAAATTTCACCAATGTCCTTTATCTTTAAATGAATGTCTCTTAAACTAAATAATTCAATTCTTACTTTCCTTTTGCTGCATGCATTTAAAACATTGATTTTACAATTTTAAAATAATTTGACAGACTCTTTAATCAGGCCTCCCACACTTCAAACAATTTTTTTATTTAGGCTTGCATCAATTTTTAAGGTTTTTGGTTTTCAATATCAGTACCTCAACTCTGAAATTTTTATACAATATAAAAATTACAGATCTGACAAGGTAATACAATTCTGAAATCACAATTAAATATATTACAAAATGAATTGTTCAACCCATCCAGATTTTCCAACAAAGACTGCAAAAATCAAAAATAATCAGAAGAAACAGAACCTGATTGAGAAACAAGATAATTTGAAATCCTTTGTTTTAAACATAATTCTCATTTCAGCTAATTGAATAACATTATACAGGATGCATGTGGCTTTTCACAAATAAAATTCCATGAGTTTTCCAGAAGTATATTTTCCTACTTTTAGCACATTTTAATTAATATAATAATACAGCTGAATCAAATGTAAATTAAAATATTAAGAAATTTTTACTTTGTGTAATTTATTATATTGCATATATATTTCAATATTAATTTTTATTAATGTACTGTTTAGCTTTTAAATCAATTTAATCTATATATAATCTTTATGAATTCACATATAGTTCACATATGTATAAATAATAAATATTTTTATTGTATTGCATAACAAAGTAATATTAATAAAAACATTAGGATATTAAACACGGAGGAATTTACTGCATTAAATAGTGCAAGGAATGGTCAAACATGAAAACTACATAATGTATATAAATCAATAAATAAACATGAAATGCCAGGATTTTTCCAGGAGTTAGATGTTTTAAAGTAAATTCCAGGTTTTCCAAGAGACCTGAAATTCCAGGAGTCTGCATGCACCCTGATTATAAACCATCATATGAAGTATAAATTCTTATTTCATTTACCATCATTGACAGAACCAGTTGCCCTGAATTTATCAACTGGCACTTTATTATTGAATCTGATGGTCTATCTGCTTTTGGATTTAGTTTTTGTAAAGCATTTGACACTGATTTATATGACAGAAATGAGTTTAAAAATAATGCTCAATTAAGAAAATTTGATATTGTGTACTATATATCATTATTACACTAATTTATTAAAAAGGCTGTTAGTTGAAATTAATATCTATGGATATCTAATAAATGAAAATAGATTAATGGGCATGCACCATTTTGATTTGCAAGACTTTTTCCACACCCTGTATAAATTCTGATGTAAAAAATAAGAATAGTTATTTCAATATATATATATATATATAATAAAAATTAAAATGATGAAACTACTGAAGAATTTAAAATAATATAGCAATACCATATAAAACTTGTAAGTCAGATATTTCTCAATGCTTGGCACCCTGTGTTATATCAGGAAATTTTTTTAGAAGTCATCCATTCCTGAAAACAGAAAAATTATTACATTTTTATTTTCAGATTTTAACTTCATCAATTTGTTCCCTTGTACTTCACCCATCACAATTTGATGTCTAACTGCTGTTCATGGAAAAATCTTCATATCCAGGAAACCTACATTAACATATTTATAATATTTTTTTAACTCTGACAAAAATTACATACAAATATTTTTGACTGCTTGTTTAAATTTGTATGACAACTAGATTGAGACTCAATCCTTCCCCATACCTACTACTACCCTACCACAGTTTAAAATGTCAGCTACCTAACTCACCATTAACCCTGATGTTACCCTCATCCAGCTTAACTACTCCTATACTGAGGTTGGCAGCCAATCTCATTGCCAAAGCAATAGTCATGGTGTCAGAAAATGTTTTCACTCCATACCTATTTACTCTCTTTATTTTAGCAGTTATCTCTACAAAACCAGGATATGTTAATCTTGGGGGCTCTGATATAACTATCCAATCTTTTAACCTAATTCTAGCCCAATCAGAAGTCAAGAACCCCATAAACCCATTTATGACCTCCTTCATATTATGATTCCAACTTACTGATACCCTGTTTGACAAATCCCTCTCTCCCTTATTTCAGATGGCATATTCTCCTATGAGCCATTGTCCATTCATGTCTATGCTCTCAATGTATCTGCATTGGTACCAACCACTTTTCTGCTCCCCTACATCTGCAAAGCCTGTTGCAATCCCTCCTTTCTTTTGTCTCATATGAGTGACAAGAGCTGTCATCCCTAACACTGGTAATGCAGTCTTTCCAACAAGCTATCATCAAAGCAATCAGCATTCCCCAGTGATCTCAAGACCACTAGTGTTCAACATTACCTCAACTCCTGTCAGACATGATCCCAGCCTCAAGGCAATCTCCCAGTCACATACCAAATATAATTCAATCAAAAATAGTGCACACATTCCAATTTTATAATCCTTTATTCGTTAGATATCATAATTCTAATAATAAACAAACAATTTTATAATACAAAAATATTCTTATCTCACCCAAATGTGTATACAAATTTAGAATTAACCTCGACGTGAGGAAAATGTTCACGCCCACTTATATTTGATTGGCGCTATTTATATGATGGATAATAATTAGTCCATTAAAACTCGAATGATTGTACTAATAATTGTGCTGTAATTAATCATAATCTACTATTGAAAAAAATAAGATCTTTAATATTATAGATATTTTAATTAAATGTTAAAAATGTTTGCAATTATTATTAATATATTTATATTGATAATATAAAACTCATATAAATTAAGATAAATAAATAAAGGGGCTGTGCTAAAATTACGTCACGCTTTATTCACAATTTTTTGACCCTCCCTCCCTCGTTACAGATCGTCACATTTTCCGCAACTCTCTCTCCAAAATTACGGCACATTTATCACTACCCTCCCTCCCAATCTCCATTAAAAAATATATTCTGAGATTGGTATATGTAAAATAAATGTTGATTTTTAAATATCAAAATGGCATCCAATTGACTCAATGAAAATTCACGAGAAGTTGATGTAATGTACAGATGTATTGTTCATTAATTGAAATTCTATAATAGTAAAAAAAAGTATTCGAAACAATTTAGGTACCAAATACCCATTTAAAATAAAATAATTAACAATATTTACATACTTAACATACAAAAGGTTTAATCAATGATTAGTGTACAAAAGTTTAATTAAGCATCTTCTCAAGCAGATTGTCTTATTTCGATTTCAATATTATGAATTTTATAATTATAAGTGTGTTTCATTTTAAATTATCCAAAAATACCGAGAAAATAACAAAATCCGCGACTGACAAATTTATTAGCGTAACGTAACCGCATCATATACCCCTCACCACAATTACAGCTGCTGATACCAAAATTAGTTATGATAATTGTATATAAAACATAAATTTAACACGTACATGACTTATAGGTATATGAATACAAATTAAAATTATTTCATATATTGTGAATTATTCAATATAAAATTAATAATATTAAATCAAGAAAACTATCAATTGAAAATATTACAATATATCCAAGGGCCTTTTTCATAAAATACAAGTCACAAGTCAATTCCACAAGTGTTGTAAAAGATCGTTTCATAAACTACAAGAGCACACTTGTAGTGACTTGTAGAAATATGATGGAAAACCTTAGGAACATTTATAAATAGATTTTGAGATGG